>WEKY01027558.1:0-116171 GCA_013390045.1 Picathartes gymnocephalus
GGAGAGGGAGAGAAGAGAGGGGAGAAGAGTCGCTCAGTGTCCCAGGAGCACAGGTCAGCCTGGGCAGGGAAACATGGTCCCTATGCCCAGAGGCCCCATCCAGGCATAGTTAGTCTGGCCATGGCACCTGAGCTGTGGGTGTGCACTGCAGTGGTTAGGGGTCCAGACCATGGTGCAATCCCACTAGCTCTGTGTCCTCGCACTGGTGGGGCTGTGCCATGGACCTTGACCAGCACAGCTAGTGCTGTACCAGGCACCACAGAAACAGACAGCCTTGTCCTTGGATTGGACCCCAGTGATGGTTAATGTGCTCATGGTGCTGGATATGGATCCAGAGAACTGTGAAGAGATGTCTGAGGGTCTCTTATCATTAAGATAGATCACGGTGACAGGGGCACTGCCAGGAACCTTCTGCTGGAATCAGCCATAGTTGTTGCTGCTTCCGAGCAGGTGGTCATGATGGTTTCATCCATGTTTAATGACAACAAGGACGGCTGACTCAGTGATCCTGCCTAGGCCAGGGAGCCTGGAGAGGAAGAGGTGGAACAAAAGAAGGGTCAGTAATTTTCCCAGGAGCAAATCCCTGCCCAATCACTGCGACATTCCCCTGTGGTCAATAGTTCTGGTGCCAGAGTGGGACACGCAGCTTCAAGACAGAAAGGAAGATTAGAGAACCATGGCCCAGGAAGGAAAGTTGGCAGCAGCAGAGCAGTAGAACATCAGCCCCTGAGGGAAAGGGACCTGGTCATGGCTACAGAAACATGGAGGAATCAGAGCCCAGCCTGACCCAGGGCAATGCAGCAGAAGCAGCTTCAGCAGCAGCAGCAGCAACAGGAGTGGGCAGCCTGAAGCAGAAGGCAAGAGGGCTGGGGATGAGGCAGTGCCATTCCTATTATTGGGACAGAGGAAAGGATCATCTCCTGTGCCTTGTCATGCGTAGTCATGTTCTTAGGCAGGGGACAGGAACCTGCCTCAACTCCACTATCACAGCTTTGTTTGGCCATGAGGTAAAATGGCAAAACTTTCCTCTCTTGACACTGGGTTCTGTGTCTCACTTCCCCATTACTCACTGTCTTCATCACCCCCATCAGCACTGCTGCTGTCCCAGTTACCACAGAAATAGACAGCCTCACCCTCAGCTTGGACCCCAGTGATGGTTAATGAGGCTGTGGAGCCAGACTGGGATCCGGAGAATGGCGAAGGGATGCCCGAGGGTCTGTTGTTGCTGCCATAGACCACAGTAACACAGCCTGAGGCACCTCAGCACAGAGGGAGCAGGAAGAGGACATGGTCATCAGTAGCAGGATGTGATGGGTTGGGGNAGCGAGTCTGGCCATGGCACCTGTGCTGTGGGTGAGAAGCATGAGGAGAGGAGGGGCCCAGGCCACAGTGTGATCCCAGCAGCTCCATGTCCTCACACTGATGGGTCTGTGCTGTGGCACCTAACAGCCTCTTCTGTGCCTGCCCACCCAACACAGACTCTCCATAGAAATGTGGCCCACAATGTTTCCTGACAGCTCCTCTCCCACTGCTCTCTTTCTTGCCCACCAATGTAGCAAGATCACTGCAGGCCACCTGATGCCTTGGGCACTCAGCTGGGAAAAACATGTCCTGCTCCGCACCAGGACACCACAAGCCAGTGTCTCTTAGGAGCCACAGGACTACGCTCAGCTGGATTGAGGTGTGTGGGCAAAGGCCCCTCAACCTTAGCCAAGATCAGCTCCTCCAGCTGCTCCCTTCCCACTCAGGGGCTTTGGCACAACGCTTTGCACTCTACTGTGATCCGTGATACTGGAAGGTAGGGACTCCTCACTGGACTCTACCATGGTAGAAAGTTTTTGTGTCAGTTCAACAATCCTCTGTGCCACTGTGGCACCATCACTGCTGCTGTCAAGGCCACCACAGAAATAGTCAGCCTCGTCCTCGGCTTAGACCCCAGTGATGGTTAATGTGGTGGTGGTGCCAGATGCAGAACCGGAAAGTCTTGAAGGGATGCCTGAGGGTCTCTGGTTATTGCTGTAGATCAGAGTGACAGGGCCACTGCCAGGGACCTTCTGCTGGAACCAGGCATACCAGATGCTGCTTGCCCCAGAGCAGGTGATCCTGACAGTCTCATGAATGTTTACTGACAACAAGGATGGCTGACTCACTACTGCTGCCTCGACCATGGAACCGGGAGAGGGAGAGAAGAGAGGGAAGAAGACAGGCATCAGTCAGTCTTCCAGGAGCACAGACATGCCTGGATAAGGATATAGGGAATGCAACGGTCAGAGGAGAACAGACACGGAAAATGGCCACAGGAACAACTGGGGAGCAGAGCTCAGCCCCAGTTATCCCTGCACAGAGACATCAGAAGGAAGACAGGGTCATTAGTAGTAGGTCAGAGAATAGTGGAAGACAAAGTCACACTATGGATGTTGTGGGGAGCAGGACAATGATCCCCAGCCCCAAAGGCATCTTCCACTCTCTAGGACACAAAATGGGCAAAATGAAGAGCTGTGGTAGTGTAGAGGAGGGAAAAACCTACCCCACTCCCACATCCACAACTCTGCTTGGCCATGAGAATGATGGAAAATCTCCATTTTAAATTCCTCTGTACCTCGCTTGAAAATCTGTCTTTGTCACTATACCAACATCACTGCTGTCGTAGCCACCACAGAAATAGACAGCCTCGTCTTCGGCTTGGACCCCAGTGATGGTTAACGTGTTCGAGGAGCCGGACCTGGATCCGGAGAATCGCGAAGGGATGCCCGAGGGTCTCTTGTCGTTCTGGTAGATCAGAGTGACAGGGCCACTGCCAGGGACCTTCTGCTGGAACCAGCCATAGCTGCCGCTGCTACTGAAGCAGGTGATCTCGATGGTCTCTCCCATGTTGGCTGATACCGAGGATGGCTGAGTCACTGCTGCTGCCTGGACCAGGGAAGCTGGAGAGGGAGAGGAGAGAGGGGAGGAGAGGGGGTGTGTCAGTGACCTGGGAACACAGATCTTCCCAGCCAGTGGGACAATGATTGGCCCCCTGTGCTCAAAGTCCCCAGCTGGTCACACTGAGTCTGGCCAGAACACCTGCACCAGGGATGGATAACATGGCAAGGAGGGGGACAAGGCCAGCCAGGTGCCAGCTGCTCAGGCAACACAGGATGGGGATGGGTTCAGGCTCTTTATTGTTGTGGGGTCATAGCAGGACATTGTCCAGGGCCAGGGACTTCCCTGAGGGACAGATGTTCTTGGGGGCTCCTGCACAGGCTGAATGTGAGCCCAGTAAGCCAGCACTGAGTAAACACAGCCAAGGCAGCCTTAGCTCATCAGCTCCTCTTGCAGCACAACAGAGCATCCATCCCCTGACTAGCCCTGATCTGCCCTGGTGGCAGCCTCATGCATGACAGTGGATCTCCTGGGCCCATGAGAAATGTCCCTTCTCAGGCTTTGAAGGGAAAGCTTTGGCCCAGCTCCCTGGCCCATGGCATGTCCCCAGCTCTCGGTGCTGAGGCCATAAGGCTGAACCTGCTGAGGTGATGTTCAGGGGCTCCTAGCACAGCTAGGCTGGGAGCTGGGCTGGGAAGCAGCTGGCAGGACATGGGGCACCAGCTGAGGAGCACAGGAGGACCTTGGCCCTGGAGCAGTGTGCAGGGACAGGGCTGATGGGAGGTCATCCCTTCCCCAAATGACAGGGGACTGTAAGAGCCAGCCGAGGTGGGAGGCTTTTGTATCACTTCCCCATTGCTCTGAGTCACTGTGCAGCATCACTGCTGCTGTCAGCACCACCACAGAAATAGAGAGCCTCGTCCTCGGCTTGGACCCCAGTGATGGTTAACGTGCCCGTGGAGCCGGATGCAGAACCGGAGAATCGTGAAGGGATGCCCGAGGGTCTGTTGGTGTCACAATAGATCAGAGTGACAGGGCCACTGCCAGGGACCTTCTGCTGGTGCCAGCCATAGTTGCTGCTGCCACTATAGGTAGTGACCCTGACGGTCTCTCCCATGTTGGTTGACATCGAGGATGGCTGATTCACTACTGCTGCTGGAACCAGGGAACATGGAGAAGGAGAGGGTAGAGGGGGATCACTGAATCTCTCAGGAGCACAGACTTCCCTGTATAAGGTTACAGGGAATGCAGCAGTCAAGGACAGAACAGATAGGGACATGGTCACAAGTCCATTTGAGGAGAAGAGCCCAGACCAGTGTTGAGTGGGTGCACAGGTCTGTCAGCACAGGAGGACATGGTCATCGACATCAAGAGGTTGTGGGAGACACAACTACACTAAGAGCTTTGTAAGGACCAAGACAATGAGCCCCAGCTGCAAAGTTACCTCTTGTTGTTTGTGACTTCAAAGAAAGGACATTTCCTTCTGTGGGCATGCAGAAGGGACAGCAATTTGCCTCAGCTACACATCCAGTCAGGAGGGAGAACAGCCAAAATAATTCCTCTGGTTTTGGAGTCTGTCTCACTTCCTGGAACTCATTGTAACACACCATAACTGCTGCCACTGCTGCTGTCAGCACTACCACAGAAATAGACAGCCTCGTCGCCGGATTGGATCCCAGTGATGGTTAACGTGCCCGTGGTGCCGGATGAGGATCCGGAGAATCGTGAAGGGATGCCCGAGGGTCTCTTGTCATTGTTATAGATCACAGTGACCGGGCCACTGCCAGGGACCTTCTGCTGGTACCAGCCAGCATAAGCATAGCTGCTGCTAAGCCCAGTGCAGGTGATCTTGACGGTCTCTCCCACTTTGGCTGACAGCGAGGATGGCTGAGTCAGCGCTGCCTGGACCAGGGAACCTGGAGAAGGAGAGAAGAGAGGGGAGAAGATGGGGGTCAGTCAGTGTCCCAGGCGCACAGACCTCCCTGGGCAGCAGGACGGGGCCCCTGTGCCCAAAGGTCCCAACCAGGCACAGCGAGTCTGGCCATGGCACCTGTGCTGTGGGTGAGAAGCATGAGGAGAGGAGGGGCCCAGGCCACAGTGTGATCCCAGCAGCTCCATGTCCTCACACTGATGGGTCTGTGCTGTGGCACCTAACAGCCTCTTCTGTGCCTGCCCACCCAACACAGACTCTCCATAGAAATGTGGCCCACAATGTTTCCTGACAGCTCCTCTCCCACTGCTCTCTTTCTTGCCCACCAATGTAGCAAGATCACTGCAGGCCACCTGATGCCTTGGGCACTCAGCTGGGAAAAACATGTCCTGCTCCGCACCAGGACACCACAAGCCAGTGTCTCTTAGGAGCCACAGGACTACACTCAGCTGGATTGAGGTGTGTGGGCAAAGGCCCCTCAACCTTAGCCAAGGTCCATGTCAAGGGATGGCAGGAACACTTTTCTACCCTGCCTTGCCAATGCATCCTCTGCAGTCACCTTCACTAGAGCTGTGACCTTGTTGTCACCCATCCTCTGCGCATCCCCTGTGACAGCTCAGCTCCTCCAGCTGCTCCCTTCCCACACAGGGGCTTCTGTGCAGGGCTCCACACCTGCAGCTGCCCCAGCCAATCCATGGCCCCCCACCAGTGCTGAGCTGCCACAGCATCCACTCTGCAGGCACTGCCCTGGCACCAGTGATGCTCCCCCTTGACAGCAGCACCACGGGGAACAGAAGGACTCTGCATCCTGCAGCCTCTGGAGCATAAGAGCAAGTGCCCAGCCTGCCCAGCCCCACACACCAGTTTAATGATGCCCTTGTGCATGAAGTAATTAGAACATCAGAACATGGTGCAAGCCCTCCTTTGAGGACAGCTGTGTTGCATGAGCTCAGCTAAAGTCATGATGCTTTTGATTTGCTTTTGGATATATGTGACATACTCTGGAACTGTGGCCTGATCAGAATGACACTAAAACAGCCTTGGTTGTCTCACACTTGTTCCTAGCTCTCTAAAGTTGTAATTTCAACTCTTACCTCTAAAGACAACAAAACACAGAAAAGGTAGGTAGAGAACCTGTAAAATGCTGACTAAATTTCTGCTCCCCCTGCAAAATCCAAGTGCCAGACTAAACTGGGCTGTTCCCCTCTATATGCAGAGCCTCATTTCTTTTGTTTTTATCCCAGTCACCTCTCCCATAATTTTGACTTTGTGTATGTTTGCTTAAATTGCATAAAATAAAAATTAAATAAAAATACAGATGAAAGTCTACAGAGGTGTTGAAGATAAAAACCACAGAAAACAAACAGTGGTGGAGTATCCTGCTGCAAAAAATCTGTAGAATGCTGTTGCAATTACAAATGATATAAACAAGAAGTGGTACCAGCCATCTGATAAAATCCACTTGCATAGTTTTCATTGTTCCTTCCCAGAAGTCATGAAGTGAAATAATGGTTCCATCAGCAGATTGTCTTGGAAATCTTGTCTTTCCAAAAGCTTGAGAACTTTAGCGTTAGCCGTTTATCCAACTGAAAATCTGTCTCCCCTTTGCTGCCATCCTATGGCAACTTGCTGCAGCAGACATGGTACAGTGTGAGGATGCAGTGTGAAATGCTGTCTTCAGAGGGTAGCAGAGGTTGCTTCTCTTTTCAGTGTTAAACAGATTCTTCACCTTTTCCAGCACTTCATAATTATTTTCCCTAGGGAAGGCCATCAGCTTGGTCTATCATATCAATCCTGCTGAGACACACTCTACCACTTCCTGTGTTTGCAGCATGGCTGACGAGGTCAAGATGCTGATGGCTTGCTCTTGCTTTCTTTTCCGACTTGATATTGATCCCTTAGCAGGTGATACGACTGTGTGAAGCAGTAATTGTAAGAAATCATAAGAAACAATGTGATTTGGACAACTTTGTGGGAATTCCTGGCCCTTTTCTCTCCTAGAAAAACAGGATGTGATCAGAAGTGCATTGTGACCTTTGTCTATCCAATAGGACAGAAACTGCATCCTCTTTCCTTGGTAGTGCTGTTCAATGAGTGTCTGTACTACATGTTAAATCATTAAATATTTGTGTTCCAAAATATTTCCTGTTCTCATGTCTTTCTTTGAACTACGAAACACCTGCACCAAAATGTAAGTTTGAAGAATGCGGTGGAGCAGAGAAGGACTTGAGTACGTGTAAAAAAGGCAAGAAAGTAGAGGCAAACAGAAAACCTATTTCATTTTAATCTAAGACTAGAGCATGCTTCTATCAATGATTAATAGAAATATCAGGCCCTTTGCAAAAGGGGATCGAGCAGGCGAAGGGATGCAAATGATTTCTTCGTGTTGGGAAGATATGATGAGAAATGTCAAACTCTGTACTTCCTGATAATACATCTATGTGGCTTAAGTGATGTCCATCCCTCTTGCAAAAAGCCTGGTGATTCTGTGAGTGTCTGACATGTCCTTCTTATTTGTCAGCTGAGAGACTGGGCTGGTTGATGTTTGTTTGGCAGCAGATTTAATGAGAGCACCTGATGGAGAAGTAGCTCTGCTTATCTGAACTGAGGTCAGTGCTGGGGATAATTGGATGGGCTCTATACTGCCTGATTTCTGTAGTTTACAAGAATATTAATGCTAGTGAAAAATGGTAGCAGTTGACATGTAATGAGGAACAGGTATAGAATTAAGATGTACCAATTTGGAAACAGCAATCTGTGGCAGAAGTGGAAGGTTCTAACTGCCAGCTTTGCTGAATTTTAACTTGAGCCACTGGCCTTGAAAGAACCCCCTACTGCTTCACTAGGATGGTGCATGGAGAACTGGATAAAAATCCTTCATGTCAGGGGCTGGAGTGCTGAAATGCAGACCTCTGAGTGGAGGCCACCCCTGAACAGTTGATGAGTTGGGCTTGTGTTTTCTGCATTCTCAGAATCACTCTCATTGCAGTGGCAATTCTTTATCTCCAGGCTCTGATTGCTTGGAGAACTTTCTAACAGACTATACTAGGAGTCAATTTCTGAATATAAAGCACTAAATCACAGCAAATCCTAAACATGGGTCTTTGTTCTGATATTCTTTTAAAAAGCAAATGCTTTTTTTATTTCCCCCATCATTTAGCTGGACAGGTTTGAGCTGTAGGATTTGTTCTGTCTTGTGCTAGTCACTTAACTGCAAACACAGTTGGTCCTTTTACCTAGCACCATAATGTGATATTTGTTCTTCAGTTCAATTCTAGTCAAGGAGACGTGGGGGAGGAGGTGAAAAGGAATTTTCTAACTCAGCAAGTTCCACAAAAGATGGAGTTCAGCAAATTATCAGTGTTTTAATAACAGCCCTTCACATTTCTTTACAACCTGAGGCACGCAACTAACTATATGCAGAGGGGGGAAGTGCCAACTTCAAAACCTGCAGGGAATGATGGGAAAGTACTTAGTTCTTCATTTTTGATCCATGTCTAATTAAACAGACAGCTCTATCTAATATTTTTGGTCAATTAAGGTCTGACTTGTAGCAACATGCACATTGTCTACATGTTTTCCATTTTAAGGCAGTCATACTGCCACAGATTTTTCTTAGAAATCATGGGTTTGGTAGATTAGAAGTATATGTCTTAAGCAAGAATTCTCAGGATGCCTTCATATTCAAGCATGTTTGTTGCTGTGGTCTGCTGTTCTGGCTATGGTAAAATAACAGAAAGCTGCAGAGTGGAGAAAATGAAATTAATTCTGGCTGAAATCTTGCATCATAGAAGTTTTCTATTATGTATTTTGATTAAGGAGATAGAAGACCACAAACTATAGTTGCAAAAGGAATGGGAGGCAAAACCAATATAGTTAGGTTTTCCATGGATGAGATAACAATCTGTTTCTACTGGTAATAGTTGAAATGGTGACTAGCACCTGATTTCTTGCCAATATGATGGAAACTTCTAATAAAACCCAGCTCTCATTTATCCCATACGTATTCTGTCTCTCTGCATGCACCTACAGAGTAAGGCACATTAATAGGAATCAAGGTAAATGGGAATCCTACATCCATTGCCTGCATTCTGTTCCTGTCCTGCTCAAAATCTGTTTAGATTTTAAACTTCTCGGAGCAAAAAGACAACATTTGTAGTTCCTACCTCTTATGACCATGGCCTCACTTGGAGTCTTTAATGTACCTATTGATGTGAATAGTACCTGTCTTACACAGATATGAAATATCACCATTTGAAGAAGTGGGACAAGGATATAAGTCTCAGGTGTGACATGACTGTTTAAACACTGAAAAAAAAGTAGCATTACTGACATTATCCTACGCATAAAATGCATCCCTCAGGTATATCAGATGACACTCGATGGTGTATCCATGTCTTCAAACAGAATAATGTAGATTAGCTGCAAACTACAGTTGCAGACCTGTGTGGTAATAAAAGCTGCACTGTTTGAGGAAATAAACATGTTCATACTTGGATGAGCAGGGTCCTAATTTATCTAAATCATCTATGCCTTAAAAGTACACGTTCAATTTAAAAATTCCAATCCTCTGTAGTAGCAAATGCATACAAAAGTATGAGTAAGCAAATGTAAAATACCTGTTCTGATGTCTTTTTTTCTGCTAAACTACAAGCTCACCTCTGATAACATCTTAGCCGATGTAGCAGCCAGGAACTGCCAGCAGAGGTTACCACAGCCTTTGGTTAAAGGCTGGTCCCTCTCCATGGAACTGGGCTGGCACATGGCCCCTGGAGCTGGATTCCCTTCGATGAAAGGCAGGCGAACCTATCACTACAGCACACGAGTCATTACATTGCTCCAGGAAGAAGTATGGTGTGTGTGTCTGGAATTCCTCCTGCACCTTTGGCCTGGCTACCTAAAATAACCTACAAAATAAACTTATCTGTGAGGACTGCCTGGGTTTTAAACCTCTTGGGTGATCCTGTGTGCTAATGTGGGAAAAGAGACATGACAGAGGGGTAGCCTTATTGATAAATGAATAATAATAATAATAATAAAAATAATAATAATAATAATAATAATCATCATCATCATCATCATCTTGGCCCAAGTGAGGCCATATCTGGAGTATGTTCTATTCTGGTCTCCACAGTTCAAGAAAGACAAGGTGCTACCGCAGATGACCCAGTGGAGGCCACAAAGATGAAGAGGGATCTGGAGCATCTCCTTTATGAGGAGACACTGAGGGAACTGGGCCTGTTTAACCTACAGAAGATTGAGAGGGAATCTCATTAATGCATATAAACATCTCCAAGGGATGTCAGAGGATGGTGCCAGACTCTTTTCAGAGGTATCCAGTGACAGGAAAAGGAGCAATGAACATAAAATAAAACACAAGAGGTTCCATCTCAACATGAGGAAGGATTTGTTTCCATGGAAGGTGGCAGAGTACTGGAACAGCTGCCCAGGGAGGGCCTGGAGTCTGCCTCTCTGGAGACATTCCGAACCCACCTGGACACGTTCCTGTGTCACCTGCTTCAGGTGACCCTGCCTTGACAGGGGGGGTTGGACTGGGTGATCTCCTCCTAATCCATTATTCAGTGATTCTGACAACAACGATAACAGTAATAATATTTATTATAATACCTCTGACCGTCACAGGGGTAGGAATTGGATAGATTTGCCGAGCAACTACTGTCTGGGCTGCGATGGTGGCTCTCTGCACACCTGATCGGGCACTGCAGTGCACCCTGAAGGTACCAGGGGACCTTCCCGCCTTTTTTCCCCTCAAACACCCCTGTCCCCGTTTCCAGCCTTTTCCCCCTCATGCATCCCTGGATCCGTTACCCACCTTTTTCCCCTCATGCACCCAGAGCCCCTATGACCTGCTGAGGCTGTGGGACAGGACAGGGTGTGTCACGCTCGGAGCGATGTCCTGTGGCTCACAGAGTTCCATGACTGTGCCTGGACCATGGCCAGGGGCTGAAGCGGCCCATGGCCCACCAGGGAGTGCCGAGGTGAGCCTGAGGGAGGTGGCGGCCATGCCACGCTGGGGTGCTGCCTTGTCCCTGTCCCAGCTGTAGCTTTGCTTACACTTCCCCTCTCTGCCTGCAGCCCAGTGAGCCCACTGTGGGTTCATGTTTGCTTAAAAGGCTGTATTTTAATGTGTATTTAAGCGTTAACCTCTGTGTGGGGCTCAGAACCGGCCCTGCTCCGTGGGACAGGCCCAGCCCCTCAGCCTGACTTTACATTTCCCAGCCCCTCATTGATGTGAATTTGCTTTTAAACCTCCTGCCACCCCTAAACCTGCTTTCATTTTTCTCCTCTCAGCTCTCTGAGTGCTTTAGTTTCTCTTCTTCTTTTCTCCTTTCCTCAGGCCCCTCTGTCTGTTCTCCCTTCTGCTTTGCCTTGGCTCTCTCTCAGCTGTAGTTACTGAAGGCTGAAACAGGATAGTGGAAATTCTCCCTCCTAGAGATAATGCTGCTTTTTAGAGAAAAGCACTCCTCCTTGACTTTGATAAAAGAGGGCATCTCTCCTTTATTTTCCCTCTCCTCAATTTTTCTTCACCCCCACATGAATCTGGTGATATCTGCGGCTTTCCATTTTATCAGTCCACCTTTACTTTGCATATTTATGCATATTTTCATACTGTCATGGTTGCAATCTGTGTTAAAGGCACACCCATCCAAAATTTCAGGAGAGAAAACTTGTGTTTCTTCACACCTATGACATCCACTGGGCTGTGAAGCAGAGTATGAATTTTCCCATTTATGTTGCATTTGTCACTAAAAACTCAGGTCTTGGACCTGGATCCCACTGGGCAAAAGCATCTCAAATATATGGATTTTGCTTTGATAAACATACATTTGCTTTTTCAGCCACAGGAGTTCTAAATCTACTTGAAAATTACTGAAAACCCCTATGTTTCTAAAGAAAGCATTTGCCCTAATTCCAATATCCCAACCTGCTGCCAGCAGCAGATGAGGCTTGCTTGCAGGAGATAAATGATTTATGGAAAGGTGTACATGCTATCTGATCTGAATCTTTACTGTGATAAGTTTATATTTAGAACTTTTTATAATACCAAAATAGCACCAGCATCAGTTAAGATTTTTTTTTTAGTAGGTACTTAAATTTTTGTTGTTATCTCTAATTGAGACCAGGTAAGCTATGCTCATGAACTTTTGTCTCAATTTATGGAAACCTAGCCCTATGCTGAAATTATTATATATATATATATATAAACAGTGTTCTCCTGCTTTGCTTAATGGTGTCTGTGAGGACTAGTTCTCAGTGCTCAACAGGCTTTTATCCTGTCCTGCTATTTTTTAAATTCAGGCTGGGTTCTCCCTCTGCCTTGTATATTCCTGTTTTTAAAAGCTTGGCAGTTGGAAGTGAAATGATTTACTGGTGATTCATGAACTCAAACAGCAATGTCAAATGTTTAGAATTCTAATATTAAGTATTGAGCAACTATATGCCAGGTCCACTCCTAAAACCATATTAAGCTTAAAAAGATGTTTATCATCTGAAGATGGACCAATGAAGATTCAAAGTGCTGTGTTCTTCTTTACAATTGTAGAGGTTGAATTTTCCTTTTTTGTGTAAAAACTGCATAACTCTTACTCCAGCTGAAAAAAAAAAAAGCCACAAATGTTCTCAGATCCATGAAAACATTGTGGGAGTTGGCGACTGACAGTGACTGCAAGATGAGTGAAGTAAAAATCAAACTTAACCTGTGGTGTTTTGGTTGTTTCTGATTATGAAATGGAAATACATTCAGGCTTGAGAGTGGTTGTGGTACAAAAGTAATACTCAGCTACTGGGGATGTATTAAGAAGCTGTAATTTTTATAAAGTCAGTTTTTCAGATCCCAAGTCCTGCAACTTAAAAGTGGTGCAGTTGGGGGTGGGTGGAATTTCTTTGGAATTTATTAAGTGCTGTAAACTGGGTAAAGACTGAGAGCTTTGGACCTCTCAGAATCCTCCCTGGATTCCTGCCAGCTGGCTTGCAGGTAAGTTCCATGTAAAGAGCTGATATATTCTGTCCTCAAATCCAGAGTTTGCCACTGAAATGCTGCAAGGGACCGGGCTATTAAAACAAATTAAGCTATCTATTTGTGAACATTTTGTGATGTTACACTGTATGCACTTGTCACAGCTCTGCCACATCAAGGTTAGAGTGAGAAGGTGACTAGCTGGCAGTCACTTAATCAAAGGGAGCTGTTGATGTCTCAGGTAGCCCAGGCAGGGTGAGGCTTGCATGCTCCGTTGCTTTTGACAGCCAGATAATGAATATGCTTTCCAGAATTCGTGTTTCTCATAGGGGAAGCAGCAGCTGCCTGTGATCTGTGTCGCTGTCAAAGGAAAGTGAGATGTAGTTAATTCAGGGCTACACAACAAAGACATATTGATCAGGGCTCTTCTGGCTCTGGTTGGATTTTTTCAATAACGATGACTAGGACAATGCAGCAGGCCAGGATGGCAAACCCAAATATGCTTTGTCTTACCCCAAAACACGTGAGTTCTTACCACCAAGATCTGCTGTGTGCCCGAACAGGTTGAGAGCAATTGTGCTCCAAAGGGTCAGTAAGACATTGAAATCCAGTGAAAAGGGCACATCTGGCTCACATCATTATGAATGCACTTCATTTGTAGCTGTAAGTTAAGTTCATGGATTCGGTACAAACAGCTTGCAGTACATAAGTTCCACGTGATTAAAAAAAAAAACCAACCCTGTGTTTATGGTATCTGAACAAAGTCATACAGAGCTGCTTACAGAGGTACTGAAGTTTGCAAGAATTATATAGAGTGAATATATACATTATGTTTCCTCTGTTCCTGCTCTAATAGTAGGACTTGGCTGTGGATGATTATGTGTTATATATTTACTAGAATATTACAGTGTATTTTTTATTGCAAAGTTAAAAAATCCTCGTGTGCTAGTTTTGTAATAAAAATATGTAATTACTATTTTTATTTCTGCAGAGTTACCCAACTCATTGTCTGTCTTCCCACTTTTTTTCCTGTTACTTTCCCCTAATAGCTGTGTCTGCTTTTCTTTTGTTCATGTGTTGCACAGAAGAAAAATGGGCACTAACAGGTTTGCTAATTACTATAAAAATCTTCCCAGCCTTGTTCAGTTCAGATCATTCTATTAGCTGAAGTAATGGAGTGCAGTGGCACGATGGTGCTCTCACTTTTCATTGTCTGCGGTCTTTCTGGTGCAATATATTACTGGGATTGTATGCTGGGGCTGTCACAATAGCTTTTGATTTCGTACACCTGCTGTTTTGTTTTATCCCAACATTCCTTTTTTTACTACTACTTAATTCTCCTTATCCTTCCTAAATGAATTCTAAGGGTACAGGACTGTTTGGCCCCTGCTTCCTTAGTTTTTTCTGGGAATCATTAAGGCTGAGGATTGTTGTGCTTAGTCCCTTGCAGATGGACCTGTGACCAGTGTCAGGGTGTTCACATGACTGCAACAGCTCCTGGCAGTTTTCAGCTGTACTATTTTACCTAAAGGCATGGTCTTTACCCTCACTGCATCATTTTGCTCCTGACACCCATTTTTCCTTGCCTATCAGCATTGTCAATGTCATCTTCCTTAGCAGTATTTATGGCAGCAGACTTTTGTCTCATCACTCTGATTATATTAGCTCCAGTGATTGTACTTTCACCTCATTACTGAAATAAAGTTAACATTAATGAGAGTCATGCAGCTAAACCTCTGCTCACCTCTCCGGAAATTTATTCTAATGATGAAAAGAAGATGCATGTGGATATATTTAAAAGCAAGCCAGATTTTTTCCCCACCCCCACCTAGCTACCTATCAAATTCAGTGTTAAATGAAGTCTTTTGTTATTAAGAGCTGATGATGCAGAAGAAGCCAAATACATTATACAACATTAACAAGGACAAGCGTGATTGGTTGAATACTGATTTATGTACTGGTCTGCTACAGAGTTCCTTTATGACCCAAATTTCTTTGTTCCTGCTGCTTCAGGAAAGGGTTTTCTCATATCTGACTCTCACAGTAAATTAGCCATAAAGCACTTGGAGGTCCTAAGGGGTGTGCTAGGAAAGTTCAGGATATTATCAAGGGTAACAGTAATCACACTTCTAAATAAGATGAAGCATTGAGAGGTAGAAATTGTTTATAGAAACACAACAAGGCTTTGAGCTGAAAGAAGAAATATAATTTAGATAAGCAAAGTTCATGAGATAAATGCACATGCTGCATGTGCCAAGCCAGGGGGCTCAAGAGATTCTTTGTTTGCCTGTTAGTTAAGGTTAGGGAATAAGATTTCAATTTTTATTAAATCTTCTTACAAGCAGCTGCTGTGACGTGGCTTTAGCTCTGTCTGAGGCCACTGCCTGCTCCAGCAATACAGGTTACCTAGAAGGATAGTAATATAGACTGAAAAGAATGCAGCCTTGGAGTCAACTTAATTGTTCAATGTTTCCCTTAAATTTTACTTCTTCATGTATGAAACTAGGCTGAGCCTGGTGTGGTGGAAGATGTCCAATATTATTCTTGCTAAACATTTGCATATCTTTAGGGAAAGATAAAAGAAGGATGTTCACTCTATACAATATTGTGAGCAAACAAACCTTTGTGTTCAAAAATACAAAGTTATGACTTACTAGAAATACCACTGGCCTGTACAGCAAGCATAATATTTTAAGCATTAAGTGTTCTAAAATGCTGCCTTAGGCTTTCAAGAAAAAAAGTAATTCAAGAATTACCGGAGCATGGTTGACTCAGAAAAGGGAGTGAAATATTACTGTACTGGTAATCACGCTTTGACCTATTTTGGATTCTGGGCTGTAGAAATATTTTCTCTCTTGTGAAAGCTTGTGATTTTGACCATGGAGTTTACAAGGAAGAATATGTAGACTTGTCACCAAAAGAAAATCTTTCTAAGAGGAAGGCTGTTTAAGTTAGCCTTTTCAAATGTCAAAATCCTAAACAAAATAGATTAAGTTGGATAAAGGTAACCCTTTACAAAGGTTGATGAAATAACATTATCGCCCTTTGGCAAAGAGAGAAACTGAAACACAGTGTTTAGGAGACATCGATCTTGTCAGATGGTGCAGCGGGAGTGGGCTGGGGCACTGCATCTGAAACTGGTCCCTGGATCACTGTCCTGCTCTGCCTTCTGGAGATTTCTACTTTCTCTTTCTGAGCTTGCTGCTGTTGTGCCTGAAGATAGCACTGGCTCATGTCTGGAGCCACAAACTGAGTGAGTCAGGTTGAAATGTGCCTTATGGAATAATAAAAATATGTATTATGTTTAGTTTGAGAGAATTTTACAAGACTCTCCTAAAGCAACTTTTCTTACAGATGCAGGTTAAATGAACAAGCAACATGAACTAATTTTCAGCTCATGTTTCATGGTCATTCCTACTGCTCCTGCAGCATTCTTTTTCAAAAATAGTCTATCAGTTGCAGGTATTTACTTCACAATTTGTTCTTTTTCCTTTATGTGTACATCTCCTCTTCTCCCACCTGCTTCCCAGCTTAGCTTTTCCTCATCTTGGTGCCCAGGAAATGCCAGTGTCTGGTTGAATGAGTTCTGCTATAAATCAAAGTGTCATCACTTAGCTGTTAGAAGTGATTTAATTAATGCATCATGCCTTCCTCAGTGCCTCTCCCCACCTGACTGCTAATCAACCTTCATCAGCAGGAGGAAAACGCGGCCCTTCGTACAACTGTGCAGGAGAGACTGAAGGAAAGACAGTTAATTGCAGCTGCCGAGATCAGCCTTGTCACTCGTCTCTAATCTGTTGTCTGCTTCTTGAAATACTGCTGTCCTGGTCCCTTACAAGTCATGCTTAACTCCATTCATACAGAAATGATCCAGTATCATCCCAGGGATAACTTTCTGTCAGAAAATGTATTTGGCAGATGACATGTTTAAAAGCACCCTATTGTGCATGGCACCACTGGATCAACTTTTACAGCCTGAGTGCTCTTTTAGCTGGAAGGAGCAGTTTATGTGTGAACATTTCTGCACTTCCAAGGTGTGCTGTGCAGTTAGCACTGCGGATTCTGAGCCAAAAAATTGTTGTGCCAGTATGGAGTTACAGGGCAGATGTTGTTAGCAAGTGGTCCCCTTTGTCAGCTGCTGAATAAACACTTGATGATTTTATCTCAGTTAAATATGTACCAAAATGATAAGCTCTGTACAAGCCAGAGCACTTGTCCATTTCAGTTTGGTGCCTTCACCATTCAGGGCAGGATCTGCGGTAATGGGAATCTCAGATTCCATCTGCTGGATAATATGGGCAGAAGGATTTAGGGAGTGTCTTATTAGTGGTGATCCATAGTTATATAGGCAATCAAGATAAATATGGGAAATAGCATTTGTGGGATGCAGTGGTTTTTTTCTAGTAGCTGGAATAGGAAATTGAGAGTCAAGATTCCTGCTTTCAAGGCTTGACCACACCCAGGTTGCCAAATGACTATGAGAAAGGTGCTTGACTAGTTTTTATTTGGGGTTGTCCCAAATATAATGTTTGTTGGAGAAGGACATACTGTACTTAGGACAGACACACTCTCTTCTCCCTTCAAACAGCTGGTGCTACGGAAGCAGATGAGCCAGAGCCACCTTCTGTGGAGAGCAAGGAGGCTCATCAGTGAGATGGACAGCAGTGCACCCCGAGGTGCTTTAAGGTCCATAGGACATTGGGATGACAGAAGTGCAATAATTATAATTCCAGCTGTAATACTGCAGGTACTGGGGAGTACCTCTCTGCTTGTGGAGCCCAAGATGGTGTCTCAGTGTGGGTTTTGGGGTCACCTTCAGAGGCCAGTGGGAGAAGGACTTGGCCCCCACTACCTCTCAGTGTGAGCTAAAAGCTGCCACAAGCTGTACAGGATGTGTGAGTTGGGACCCAGTGGGTCACTTCTGATAGCCCACCACCTTCTGATGGTGCCCCATGGCCTGTATCAAGCACACTCAGCCTTCAGCCCTCCCTGGCAGGGCCTGTCCCAGCCAGCCAGACGCACTGGCCTGGTCCTGGTTCTCAGCCTGCCCTGTGACAAACAGCACAGAAGAGTCAGTGCCGAGCTCTGGGCAGTGGCACCAGTTCAGTCCCAGCTATGTGTCCTGTGTTGCACCAGTCGGGTGCCCTGAGCCTCAGCCTCAAGGCTGGGTGCTCTCAGTCTGACCGGGGTAATTACAATTATGGCTAAGCAGCTGTTTCCTTTGTAAGTCCACAATTTTGAGGGTTCATTACATGGACGTAAAAGTCCTCTCCAGGCAGAGATTTGGCAGACAAAGCCCTGCTAGGGAGCTGTTTCATCATTTGTTAGTTTGTTTATTTTTGCATCAGTTGGGTAATTCTTTGGGTACTTTGTATTCAAGGCTGCAAAAACACAGCTGCAGTCATTTTCAATTTCTTGCCATTAGGGTCTGCATTTATCTTTATTTTTCTATTGGTCACTTATGATTCAACTGAGGAAACAAATTTGTACTACTATATTAAAATAAAAAACAGCATTTCCAGATACTTTGCTGGTTCCCTTGTTTCATAGGTGTATTGTTTTACTTATTCCCACAAACTCCACTGCTCTGATTGCTTATTGCTGGTTCTGTTGTTTTATACTAGAGTAGTAGACAAAGACAGTGTTCATGGCATAGCTTTGCTGCTGTTTTTATTCTTTCCTCAGCTTTTTTTGACAGAAGTGAAAATCTGGAACCAAGCTGCTTACATTTCTATCTTTTTGGTGATTTAAATTGAAAAGAACTTTTAAAGTAGTGATATTACTGTAATTTTATCCCAATGCAACCTGTAATAGAGTTTGTGCCTATTGAGGAATCCTTTTTTAGGAAATGCTCTTGAATATAACATATTTAAATATGATCTCTGAAGGAAACTGCATCCCCAGGCTTTCTGAAATACCTCAACATCCCTCATTTCTACTGTTTAACCACACCTGAGCCAATTTAAAAGCAAGATACACTGATACCCACAGCAACCAATGCCAAATAAGACTGCCTTCCTTTGTAGGATTTTGCTTGGGGCACAAGACTGAATAAGTGGCCTTGTTGTAAGGACTGTGCTGCAGGTGAGTGAATGGAGCCATTCTTTACCAGATATTTGGCTATTACAAAACTTTGTAGCTGGCAAGATGCTGAGCTTATAAGTGCTACACCTGAGGTTATTCTCTCTTTTTTTCCTTCTTAAGAAGCCTTGACACTACCTGATGACTGAAATCAGAGTTGTCATCTGGCCAGTTTTCATCTTGCATTGAAAAATATTGCAATGATTTCCTTCAGAGAGGGGAAAGGAGTTGTAACTGTGTTTTCATTTCACACTTGTAGTTCATTTTAGCACTCTAATAGTCGTCTGTGACTGAGCAGGTCACAGAATCGGGAGGTACATATTGCAGTAGCTGTGCTGCCCTCTAGACCAGGAATGCCATCTTTGGTGAGCATTGTGAGCTCAGGCAGTGTCAAAAGGAAGGGCTGTACTCTGTCTGTGTGTGAGGTGCTGAGGAGGGGCAAAGTCAGTAATTCCTATACATCGTTACCTCGCTGTCTTTGGACAGGGACAGCGTGACCTGCAGTGTGCCAGGGAGAGCAGAGCCCTGTGCCCTGTCAGACCCCTTAGCTGGGTCTGCTCCTCCTCTGCTCACACCTCAGGAACACTGGCTGTTGTGCAGGACAGCAAAGCTTGTGTTGTCAGAACAGACCGAAATTGTGTTACTGCTCTCATGACAAATGCAGTGTTAGCCAGCCCGTTTGTAAGGACTTACTAATTCCTTTGGTTTAAGTAAAAATGTCTTGCCAAAGGCTTTCTATCCTTTTTCCCCCAGAAAAATTGCTTTTTGATGAAATGAAAAAGTGACTTTTGATTTAAGAGTATTCGTTTCTTAGGGGGAAAAATGGTAGCCAGATGTTTGACAGAATCGCAGAATATTCCAATTTGGAAGAGACCCACAAGGATCACTGAGCCCAATCCTTAAGTGAATGGCCCATTGAGGGACCAAACCCCTGTCTCTGGTGTCATTAGCACCTTGCTCTAACCAACAGAACTAATCTCAGGGTTGCCATTTCAATGTAATTAAAAACCTGAACCTTGAAAATATTTGGCATTTTTTTCTTAAAATTCTTGTGCAATAAAAATTTTTTTGACTTAGTAAAAAACAAACATAAAAATAAGTCCCTTTCAATAAAAACAACTCAGATTAATGGATAATGTTCCAGAGGGTTGGAGTGGGAGCCTGGTGAGAAAGCTACCTTTATGTGGGAAGTGAAGGAGAAGAGGACTGTCATTTCTGAAGGTATCAGAAATGCAGGGGTTTTATTCTCTTCTGTGTTCTGCCTCTCATTCTCATTTTTGTGTGTGTATTAAGTGGTTCTTGCTGAGCTTGGTGTTGAGATGTGTCATTGTGATAAATCACCTTTTACTAGAGATTATATTTTTCTTCAAATGAAGCTGCCAGCAAGGCTCATTTTAACAGTTGCAAGTGACTGCAATATTTCCTGTCACCTTTTCTCTTTCTCTTCTCAAAATATTATACAATAAATTCTGGCTAAATTCTGTTGATGACCGTGTTTTCCAATGGGAGGGAAAAATAACAGAGGCAGCAATTAACAACTGTCAGCACTAGGGAAGGATCTTTATATGGGTACAAAAATTGAATTTTCTCCCACATTGTTTATACTTGAGGAATCCCAGCCCTTTAAGTATTATCCAATGAGGCTCTCACGGATAATACAAGCTCTCTTGTATGGTTCCATGGATCCCCATGGAACGATACAAAAGTTCAGAGTTTTCTGGGATCAAATTTCAGAATCATGGTGAGCTGTAAAGAATAATCATCAGGTGTTTTTATCTAGCCAAGTGAATCCACCTTGTCAAGTTTAGACATCAGGTATCAAGGTCATGAAGTGTCTTCAGTAAATTTACTTACTTTTAACAAACAGTTGTGCCATTTTGTCTTCAGAACTGTGAAACTTTGTTGTTATGCTGATGTTACTTCTTACCCCCTAAAAAATTCAGAAGGAATATAGGAAATAGTGTATCATATTTGTAGCAAGAAAGGAGTAAAATTGTTTCATTACAATAAAAATAATTTCTAGAACGTTGTTATTTTTCAGAGCTAGCAACTGGGAGACAGGATATCTAGAAAATTGTCTTCAAAAGTCTTATCAGGGTCATCAAAATATTACATTTGTTTTGGTTTTGTCAAATTGTTAATTGGTTTTGACATTTTTGAGGAAATAATTTTGGCAGTCCAAGTCACAAATAATAAGTCATACACTCTTAAAGCCTTTTGGTGTGCTTGACAGTCTCTTCAAAGGTTACAGTCTTACTCCTCAGGAAGCAACTGTTTGAATCCCAGCTGGAACCTCGAGGCTAATCACAGAAACAGGAATTAGTTCTTCAGAGTTATGTAAAGTAAAACATCACCTCCTTCCAGAGGTGTCTGAGTTACTCCAGTGTAAGGTTAAATCACTTTGTTGGTGGAATGAATGGTGACACTGGTCAGGATACAAGCTGTCCAGTGTGACCCCAGCTGGTCCCTCTCTGTCAGGACTTCTCTGCTTGGTGACCTGCTTTGATTTCTTTGCCCTAAAATTTCTGAACTCAGTTCCATTTTGTTTTTTCTCCAACTGTTACTTTCAAATGAATTCCACCTCATTTTGCCCTTGAAGTCCATTTATAGCAGTGGTTGTGAGTGAAAAATCTGTGGTGTGATATATTCCCATGTGAAAATCAATCCATTTCATAGCTGTCTTAGTATTTCATTCAATTCTTCCTACTTTTTAAACTTTACATTTTTGGTGGATACTCTCTGATTTTTTTTGTGGGGTTTTGGGTGTTTGTCTCTTGAAACAGATCTGAGAAAACACCAATATTACAGTAGTCCCCCTTCTTTTCTGCATATGACCTGGCCAGACATTCTCTTCTGTTTTTCTAGCTGAAACTCTCATATATCAAAAATTAATTTTTTTAGAATAAGAGAGAAAAACAGGTTGAATTTGCAGAGCTGATTTCCAGGTGTTAAATGCCAAATCGCAAATGCCAGACACCTTATTTTGTCAATATCCTATGAAGGTCAGTCATAGCCCAGACAAATAGTGACTGTATGCCAGTGTCTTGGATAACTCCTGAGGCTGTTGTAGCAAAGATAACAGATAGGCACATTAAATAGTCCCACCACAACGAGGAGTGCAGCTTGGTCATGGAGGAGAGCCCCATTCCTCTGTGGTTACTTGATAAACACTTTTAATTATCAGCATTGCCATTTGCATAATGGAATTGTACAGCTGGCCACACGAAGCGAATGGAGTTGCCACATGGTCTCCTAGTACATGGGCATAGGCAGAATTCCTGGAAGAATGCTGGCTCTGTCAGAGGGAGGTGAGCAATTGTCCAGCACAAATGGAGGGGCTGCTTGCTTGGGAGGAAGGGGTTAACTGGGCCTGTCTGGGAGCTCCTTGGGCAGCCCTCAGGCAGCAGTTTGCTGGCTTGTATCAAGAACCACTTGCTGTTGCTTGCAGGAAGCTACTTTATGGCAAACAGTCTTTTTTTTCTTTGCCACAGTTTAAGCTGTAATTCTGGGGAACAGATTTTTGACAGAGATCCAAGAAATTAATGCAATGGTCAGCTGCGCTTTGATATCCCGTGGTTTTGGCTTTGGCTCCAGCTGGAGTGCAGCAGAGCTGAGCAGACCCTGCATTTCAGACTCTCCTGCAGCAGTGCTGAAATCAGAGCAGGCTGTGGGCAGAGATGGATGGCTGCCTTACCTTCAAGGCTCCAACACAGCTGCGTGGATCAGCAGATGGCACAGTGCTGCCAGCCATGGGCCACAGACAATAGGAACTGCTCCTCTTCCCATGCTGTTCCAGATGGGAGGCCTCTGAAGGGAAATGGAATATGCTTGTTTTGCAGTGATCGTTCCAGCTCTGCCTTGCTTGCACTTGGTTTGCTCTTCTCTTCTGGGAGACACTTTCCCGCTGTGACACGTGATTCAAGATGAGCATAGCCAGCCTTAGTGTGTTGTTTCATGATTCACTTTGACCTTGTGATATATACAACCCTACTCTTTAAGCTATCACCAATCTCAAATGTAGAATGAGATTTAATAAACACCATGATTTCAGACACCTCATGGAGTTACAAGTGAAGCTTTTGGGCTACAGAGTCACAATCAGTGGATGATATGCAGAGAGAAGGAATGCATCAGAATTAATCTGCTCCATCTGGGGCAGTCAGAGCTTGGCTGACAGTGCAGTAAGAGTAAATAGGATTGCATCTTTGAGAATGACACAGTATTTGGCATAAATAAGTTTTAATTTCATCCCACTGCTGAGGCAGTTCACACTGTCCGTTACAAAACCTACCTTAGGTGCTGCTCCTCTGTGTGAGTGGGTGATAATAGAGCACCTGTACATGGAGAAGCATTGGCAGCTTAGGATGATGGAGCTTAAGAGAAATAAATTGATTTTTTGGTTATAAAAATTAACCTTTTACTTGTGTCTTCATGGTATCAAGAGTTTTCCAGTGGGAATCCTTTTCTTAGAGATGTGATTAAGAGAAGGGAAGTGCTGTGTGTCAGCTTGTGCCGACCTCTGCCATCAGCAGCCCCAGGATGCTCGGTGACACACCTTGGTGATGCCCTGCTAGTGCTGTGCTAGAAACAGAGTGAGTTGTCAGAGTATCTCCAGGTTCTGACCGAGGGCTTGCAGAAAAGAATAATGAATTCTAAGGAAGGATTCGGGAAGTCAGTCAGCTCAACAACCAATCCCCTTCCCAAAGAGCTGCTGTTATTTTCCAGATACAATATTTTTATAGGACTATCAAAGTATTTTACAGAAAGACTTTTCCTCTCACACATGAAATATTAGGAATTGGTTTTGATTTACATTATTTCTCTGATTCCCAAGTGCTTACTAAACGAAACAAACAGCAGAGGATGAATATTCTCATCAATCATCTTTTGTTTGTATATGCTAGTCAAGACCTAAAAATCCTCTTTAGGAGAGAAAGGGGAAAAACTCTGGAGGCTTTTGTTAATCTTAGTTCAAAAGTAGAGCCTTCCAATTTAAGCCCCAAGCCCCATAAAGTAACTTAGTCAACTGGCTGCATAGTGGCAGAAACCCAAGAGAGATGGCCAGCCTGGAAGGTTGTCCCTTGCATGGACATAGTTCTGACTCGGCAGTGTGGGCTGACCCCTGGAACACTCAGTTCAGGGCTCCCTCACGTGGTTTGGAGGCAATGTTCAGCAGCCCCGAGAGTTGTTTAGAATTTTCATGCCACATAAGCAATTGCAAACATCCCGTTTCTAACCACAGCCCTGAAGACTCTCTGAGGAAAGAATGCTACAGCAGACCACTCGATATATTATTTTCCACAGAAAATTTCCTGCTATTCCTCCTTTACTACATAAAACTTCCAGTATATCAGGGTTTTCTTTTTCTTAAAGGATTGCCAATTTTAACCAAAAGTAGCACATCTTCAGACATCCTCTTGAAACCAGAATCTCAACAAATACTGAGGACTCTAAAATGTGAATTTAAACATTGTCTGGAATATCCACTGTTTTGACACAAAGATAACACCTATACGATAGCATTTAGAATGGTAGGTTAATTGCGTGGTTTCATCACAAATTGCAGCATTAAGGAAAATAGTTGTTAAGAATGACTGCACCTTGCAGTGAAACAAAAACAATAATTGAGTATTCCAGGGTTTGCTGTTGAGGCTGACATGCTAAATTTATTAATGACTTGGAAAAAATAGACCATAAGCTTTCAAAATTTGTGGATAAAATCTATGGAGCTTGTAATGTAAAGATAAGTAAGTCACTGGGACAATCATTATTACAGTAGATGAATTTTCATTTGGCTACGTGTCAAGTACTATGTGCAGGCCAAAGTAAGGCATTTTCTCGGTAACATGCTGGTGGACTTCAATCTTCCCATCTCCTCTAAGGAAATATTGAGCAGTCTGTGTAAATATTTAATTCAAAAAATGTCCTCCCAATGAGCAGAAGCTGTAGCAGAACAGCTGGGACATCTTGTAAGACTGTACTTGGGCTGGGGGGAAGGAGAGCAGGTGTATTGCCACATCAAATGTTTATTTTAATATTCTGTGACCTAAGATTTCCCATAAGCCTGGCATTTGCTTCTTATTCAACCCATATATTATAGTACTGTTGCTCTGCCTACTCTCTCTTTTACACTACCAGTACTTTTGACACCTGTGTAGCCACAAATGCCACATAAATTTAAGTTGCAAATGGGCAAAGAGATGTATCACAGCAAATGCAGGTTTGGCATGTGCATGTGTGGCCTTTAGTTCCTGTCTTGTGCATAAAAAGCAGCTGTTTTCCTACCAACACAAC
This sequence comes from Picathartes gymnocephalus, assembly GCA_013390045.1. Lineage (NCBI taxonomy): Eukaryota > Metazoa > Chordata > Aves > Passeriformes > Picathartidae > Picathartes > Picathartes gymnocephalus. The sequence continues at coordinate 25,146 of WEKY01027558.1, forward strand.
AAGGCTCTGGCTTGTTAGTTTGATTTCCCAGCTCAAGGTCTTTTCCTCATATTCAGTACATTTTATATTATGCCTTGGCCACCGGTCATCACATTTATAGGACCACAGCATCTCACTGTCCCAGTGGCACAGGGCCATTCTGGAGTTATATAGGAAACCAACCTTTCCCAGAAGCTGTGGAAGACCAGATTTGTTCCTGTTGAGATGATGATTCTAAGCTTTCAGTTTTTTATAACACAGCAAGAAAATGGTTTACATTGCTCGATTTGTCATTAGTTGGTCATCTACACTTGTTTTTCTCTTTCCCTTACATGTTGCAGAAACACTGGCATTTCAGCCTTTTAGAGACATGAGAGTTGCATAGGAGACAACCCAAAATCAGTTAACACTTTTTTAAATGCAATCCAGCATCATACTAGAGTTTCTATAGACAGTTTGTGTAAATCTTCTGGGAACACAGAAGTATCCTTTCATTTTTTTCTGTAGTGTTATTCTTGGATTACTTTATCACAGATGATGAAATAGATGTTTTAAAAATGTATTTGTGTACCAATATCACAAATCACTGAGGCTTCATAACTAGTGATTGACTACTTGTGAAAAAGTATTAAGAAAAGCTCTCAAAATTCAAAACACAAAAGAGTTTGTGGCTTCCTCATTTCCTTTAATTTGTGTACCCTGGCTTAAAGCAGTCTGGCTTTTTGGCAGTATCTCAGGTAAGCAGCAGCAAAAGTGCCTCTGCATCTGTATTAAAGTTGTAAGCATGTGAAGGGCTCAGATTGCCAAAAATCCATTATCTGTACTGTCTACAGAAGCAAACTCTCTGAAATATTTCTAGGTTTTGCTAGCATTTTGCAGTCTAATCAAAGAAGAGAAGAAAGGCAAGTTTTCCTATAGTCACTTTGAAAACCATATGTAATGTCCAAAAGGTTACAAAAGGAACCTGTGAGAAGTGATTGTGCTAAAGACATTACTGTATCCATTGGGGAGTAGATGGTGGAAAGAAAAGTAAAGGACACGGTTACTGCTGGATCTTTGCAAGATGCAACACTATTAAATAGAGGGGACACCAGAGTGTCAGGAAGTAGTCTGAAACCAGAGATGCCATCCTTATCGCTAAACTGGCCTTGCAATAAGCGTGGCTGTACAGTCCTATAACTTCAGACTCATTATTTGTTACAAACCCATACCTTAGCACTTAGAAAGACTTCTTCAATCACTCTGTTTCAGAAATACTTATAAAACTGCATGCAAGACACCAGTAAAACCTACTAGTGTTGCCCAAGTGCACCAGACAATATCCCTTTAAAGCCCTGAGACAGCTAACGATGGCTTAACACAGCCTGTAACAGCAAGGGTGAGGCATTCCTAAGGCAAAGACTGCTTTAAGTATGTAACTAAAAACTGAGCTTGCTTTGCATTGCTCACAATTTGACCATTGATTTGCAGAGCCAAAAAATATAATATAAAATAGGATTAATTTTAATTTCAATTTCTGTAAATCGGCTAAATTTAGGAAAGTGATTGAGGAACTTGGCTTGAAGTTTTATAGCTGCTTATAGCCAGCCACATGTGGTTTAGGAATCTGCAGATCTGCAGCTATAGGTTTAACTATACGCTTATTGATTTTGGGAAATATCCCAAATTAGTTCGTAGCTGTAGGAGTTCCTGCTCAGGCCATGTCTGATGGCAGAGGATCATCCCAAAGTTTCCTACCAACTGGCAGCCTGAAGCTGAAGCAGCTCCTCTGTGAGCAGCCATCTGAGAGCAGCCAGAAAGGAGGGCATGAGATCTGCTCTCATTATCAATTAGCACTTGGGATACTTGGGGCGTTATTCCCTGCAAACAGCTGGAGTGTCTCCCAGTTAAGGAGTCTTCCTAGAAATCCCTGCTCAGCCACTGTGGAGGAACTGATAATGCTGTGTGTTTATCATGAACCTGAGGCTCAGCGTCCTCAGCAATCTCCCCCTCCCCGGTTCAGCCAGCAGCAAGCATGTCATTTCCCCATAGGAATCTTACTCCAGTTAATCTAGTGTCCTGGGTTATTTTTTGCTGCTCAGCTTCAAGTGCTCTTAGCTTTACTGAACGTGTCTGTACGGTTTTAAGTGTCTGCTAAATTCCAAAAGCTATTGTGCTGTGCCTGCTGCAAGTGCTTGGATATGATCCAAGTCCTAGTCTGGCATTTAAAAGGGATTTTCCAGGATGTTACAATCCACCCAGCACTGTAACTGTGCCAATCCAAAAGCTTTGCTGCCTTCAAAGATACACTCCTGCACGCAGTAAAAGTGTGCTCCAAGGCACAAAAAGCATTGAAAATACCAGCTCAACCAGTGGCTTTATTGGCATAGACACTGAGCTCTCCAGAACTGCTGTCTCAAAGCCACTCTCAGGCTGTGAGAGTGCTTCAAAGCTCCAGTGCTGCTGTGTGTACAGAAGTTTCTGTGACAAAGCACATCCTTGTGTCTGTTCCTGCGTGCATGTGCCTGCCTAGAGAATTCCACACAAAGGAGGAATGCCCACTTCCTTTTTCCCTAGTAAGTCACATAATCCAAACCCAAATATACAGATCCTCTCTATACTCTCAATGCTTCCATGGAAGAGAAGGGCAAGAAAATGTGTGGGTGTAACTCTTCGAGCAAAACATGGGTCTGTTTATTCTGAAAATGGACAAGTCCACAGCAGCAGTGACACGACACTGCTAGAAACTAAATTACTAAATGCTTAAAAGACAGGGTGAGTGGGAGATAATATATTTAGCAATAATTTAAGTAGTGCTGCCCTGGACTGAGTGCTCTACTGTGTCTAGTATAAACTGAACTGTAATGAACAAATTGACCCTATCTCTGCATGTAGTACAAAACTGTCAAAAGTGAAGTAAAATATTTACTGCTGAAAAGCTAAAACAAAACAAACAAGAATAATTCTTCAAAATTACATTTATGATTTAAACCGTGCTGTTGAAGCCACTGAAAATTTAACTGTGTTCAAATGAAGTTGCCTTGTACTGATTCTGCAGATCCCAAAGCTGCCCTTTTTTATGAATCTAAATTAGAAGCTTTAGGCAAATACAAGTTACTGCGATCAAATCTAAGGTGAGTGGCTGAAATATAACTGTCTGATACTAAAAGGTCAGATAAAGATACTTAAAGGAATATGCCAGACTCAAACTATCATGGAATGGTTTGGGATGGAAGGGAGCTTAGAGTTCATCTCCTTCCTCCCCCTGCCATGGGCAGGGACACCTTCCACTATCCCAGGTTGCTCCAAGTCCCATCCAGCCTGGCCTTGGACACTTCCAGAGATCCAGGGGCAGCCACAGCTTCTCTGGGCACCCTGTGCCAGGGCCTCACCATTCTCACAGGGAACAATTTCTTCCCAATATCCCACCTAAACCTATCCTCTGACAGCTTAAAGCCAATCCCCGTTGTCCTGGCACTGCTTGCTCTTGCAGAGTTTGTCTCAAGCCTTCCTCTCTGCCCCCACTACATGAATTCCAGTGAGCCAGAATATTTTAAACAGGTTGACAGTGCTGGGGGTGATGGCCAGGAGTGAGTTTTCCTGTCTGGCTGAGCCATTGCTTAAGCTGAAGGCTCAGGTCCCAGGCTATTCTGGAGTGCTGGAGGAGGCTGCAAAGACTGAAGCTCCTGCTCCATTTGGATGGCACAGCCCTGGCTCACAAGAAGCTGCAGCCCATCCCGAGCTCATTTGCCCTGGCCTTGCTGGTTTTATACTGTTAAGCTACAAGTGTTCCCTGTCCCAATACCAGCAGCATGGACAGCAGTGGTTTGCCAGGACAGATGAACCAGTTCTCTAGGATATAATTAAAGTGCTGACAGGCTCAGACATAAGACACGTAATAAATTAGTCATAGGACCTGAGTAAGAAGGATGAACTCTGCCGCAAAGGCAATTAGACAGAATTTCAGCCTTGGGACCACTTCCACATGTTCTTGTGTGTTGGGAAATCACATATAAATTTTATGTGTCTTTAGCAAAAAGGAGAAATTATTAACATATTAACATAAACAGATATAAATTTTTAAGTGCAAGGGAAATGAAGGTTGTTGCAACAGCACCTGGTTTTGACAGTGTTGTCATCCTTCTGGTTTTAGAAGCAAAGCAGCAAGTATGGAAATGCTCTTAATCTGCTCCTATATAGAACAACTGGACTTTTAATTACTGAACTTATATTTAAATCACTCAGCAATCTGGTATTAAAAACCTACAAGACCTGGTTTTTACAAGATTGCTTCTTCAGAGGTGATAAACATGCTGGCTGTATTCAAGTGGTTTTCAAGCCTTGCAATCACCACAGGAGCTAGTTTAAATCCTGTATTTACTAGTTTTTCCATTTTGCTATTTGTTCTTATTTTAATTTTTTTCTTTGTTTTTCATCTCTTCTGGCCACATTCAGCTTGTATTTAGCATATCTGTTTGTTTATGCTGGAGGATAAATTTACTCATACAAGCCAGACAAATGAATGGATTCTTATATTGTCTGTTTTAAAATCCATTTCATGGCAGGTGGCAAGGGCTGGGCAGGGTCCTAGAAGAGCTGCTGACCCTTAAAGAACAGTTATCATCTCTCTAGCAATAACTTGCCACTTGTCTTCTGAAAGGAATTGCCTACTGTGCTTCAAATAACGAGGGACATGGTTGTATTTGCTTTCATACAGGCTGCTGAACAGCTAAGATATAAAATAATTTTTTTTTTCTTATTACACAAGGACTGGAGCTATTTTCCCTCTTGGCTTGCACTGCAATTCAGCTTGGTTATTAGTGTTAAAGTAAAGAAGCTATGTAAATTTTAGACCTAAAAGAACAAGAATAGAAGATGTGTCAAGAATAGAAGTATTTCATGTTTGATAGTGTCACTGAAATGCACCAATGTCTAGGGGAAAGAAGACGATGATGGAACTGCCATGCTGTGAACATTATCCATAGGCAGAATCTTAACCAGGAGTCTGGGGCAAGTGGCTATTGAAAATTAAAGGTACCATTGGATCTTCAGTCAGAGTAGATGGGCCTTCAGCTTCTCAAATCTCAGCCACATAATTTACAAGCCAAGCAAAAGTGTAAGTGGCAGAAGAGATTCAAGGTGGAGAAAGACAATATCAAACACAAAGCACTTATTTGTAAATCTGAGTAGTGCACAATTTGACTGAGGAAAAACAATGACGTAATCAAAATTAAATGGAGACCAGGACATTATTAGGATTAACATCTCCATTGATTAAATGAGTTGCTGACAGCAGCAGCAGTGTTCCCGGGCTATCAGTCTTATGCTCTTGTTTGACATTTCAAAAGAAAATGATGGATGTCACCAAGATTTTTGCCTTTATTTGTATGATGTAATAGATTCTGTTTGATGGATTTCAGATCCATCAGATCCTTCTAGTTTAGTAGGATCCTGAGCACATCAAAATATTTACCTCATCTTAATTGGAGGAAAGTTCAATTTGTTTCTTCTGCTGTGTTTCCAAAAGCAAGGGCTTGTCTACTTGCACTTTGGACTAAATTAACAAAAATCTATTTTGATTTATTCTGACAATTATTTCAATGCAAGTCTGCACATACATATCTTCTTTGACTGTAGTATCTTAAAACTGACTTAATCCTAGTTAGTGTGTAGATGAGATTTAATTGTCATCCTCCACAGCACTTTTACAATGCTCCATGTTTTCCATGCATTTTGAAGGCAGTGCAGCTGGACACTTGGCTATAGCTCGTCTTTCAGGAAGTCATCTTCTGCTCTGTGCCTGGCACAACCATCCTTCTGGTGTCAAAGCAGGGGCAGCAGTGGCTGCATCCTGGCACAGGCCACAGATTGTCACTGACCTCTTGTGGAGTCCAGTAATTGCCATGGAGCTGGGCCAGCCAGACTAGGGCATGCTCCATCCACTTTGGCCCTGGCTCTTCTAAGCTGTTCTAAAACCTCTTGGAAGGAAAATATTCAGCTGAAAATGAAGATAGGTATGGCTGCCTCTAATTTGGCCTGGCTTCCCACACTTCCAGTATGGCAAGTGCCCTGCAAGCCTTAAAAATTAGAAGAAATTAGTATTTACTGAAGTTGGTACTGACAGCCACAGCTCAGTTTGGAAGTGCCTGAGTATCCTTAGGGAAGTCTGCTGAAGGATACCTGCCTAGCTGCTGGGAAGTGACAGCATCCTCACAGATATCAGTGTGCTGCAGTAAGTCTCTGGGTAATGCTTCCTACTCCGTTTCCATAATATATCAATGTCACTTGTGTTCTGTGCTGCAGGATGATGAGAGCCTTGTTCTAATTGCTGCTGCTTTTCCAGGTTCAGGTGGGGGCTGTGGTCACAGGGTTCGTGAGAAGTATGAAAATGGGTTTCTACAAGAGCCAAGTCCTTACATTGGCAGGTTTTAGTGCATGGAGATCTCATCTGTCTAATGAAGTTAGAGGTGTGCTAAACAGATAAAAATCACAGCCTTGTCTATGTATATTCCCCAAAGATTAAGGCAGATTTGGAGTTACATCCTGTGCTCCACTGACCACTGAAGCACTGGGTCACTTCTTTCTCTCTCTTGTAATATCATCCACAGCCTTCTTACCTGTGCCTTTTTCTCCTGCTCTTCCATTCTTGCCCATTAGAGTCCCATCTTTAAAATCTGCCTTCCCAGAGAAGCTTGTCTGTCAGAGATGGTCAGAGGACTCAGTCCACCCTTCCCTAAGTCTCCCTTCTTCCTGTTAAGTACCTGTCACAGAAATATTCCTGCTGAGGGCTGCTCTGTGTGAGGCTCCTGCAGCCTGCCAACCCTGTCGGCAGAGCAGGATGTGCGACAGCCAGGTGACGTGCACAGTGCCTCTTGTTCTCAAGGCTGAGGAGGTGGTGGTGTCATCCCTATTGCTTTGAACTGCTTTGCCTTGCTGAGGCTACAAGCTGCTCTTTTGTCCAGAGACCTCAAAAGCCAGGCGAGAAGCAAAAATGTGTTTCCAAAGATAGGAACATGGCATCGCTAGAGGGCATTCCATGCCTCATCCCAGCCACAGCCGACAGCGATCCAGGGTCAGTGTAGGGGCAGCCCAGTGCGGTCCCTCTGTTCTGCTCCCTAGGCTTTGTCTGCATGGAGGTTTTCTAGATAAAACTGATTCATAAGGGTGTGGATTTTCCTTATAAATTACTCATCTTGTGTCCTGTCTGCACTGTAAATATTATTGTGTTACAGACTGTTTCTGTTTCTCTTCAGAAACAGTTGTGGGTGTAATTTTTCAGTATTATACTAATGGAAATAAATCTGTGTCCATGTACACATGTGTAGGAGGGCAGGAGTGTTACTGTGTTAACTGGACTAGAATAAATAAAGCAATACAATATTTGGTCTGCACAAAAGATTGCATGGAATAAAAGCAGCCAGGTCAGCGTTTACTCAGTTAACTAAAACTGAAAAGAGTAGAATTTATAAGTTGAGGACAACTCTTTCTGATTCCAGCTTTCAGTGAAAGTAGTCAGGACCTTGGCTCTGCATCCTGAGCACAGAGGTCTTGAGCACTGTGGCAAAGAACACAGCGAAATGTTCGAAGTGGAACACTTAAAAAAAGCCCAACCAAAAATAGATACCAGTAATGCAGCAAGAGAGAAGGGGGAGGGTGAAGACAGCTTCATTTTACAAATGTCTTTGTTGAGACAGTAACTGGATACAGAAATTCAAGTCGCAGTGGGATTCCAAGAGTGCACATCTGTCTCCCAGCCCTCGTGTTTCCCAGAGCAGTGGCGTTTAGCTGAGATCTTTAGAAAGAGTTTATATGGTTCTGCCTGTGAAGGCAGATTTTAAGGTTCACTTTTGGATGCCCTGAAGGAAATGAATGTCTGTTTGCTGATATTGAGCAGACTATGCTCCAGTGTGGACCTATTTCCACACCTCATTGTTCTAAAAGAGAAATACTAAAATAACTTTTACCATGTAACTTTAATAAGACCTGCTCTACAAAGAACTAGAGTCCAGCTCTGGCTCCAATGAGACAGCCAGGTGGGGCCACTGCCTGTGGTCGCAGCTATTCACTGAAAGAGTTGCAAAAATAGGGGATTTTCAGCAGAAATTAATGAAACAACCTACTTTATGTGTCCCACAGAGGTCCAGGCAAAACCTACACTTGAGCTGTTGTTAGATGGGAATCTGATACTTGAGTAACCTGCCTGTGGGAAACCATTAATGCTGCTGTCCTGGGCTCTCCAGAATTTCTTTGCTGTGAATCTCCACAAAGTCTAATTCTTTCATACCATGTTATCATGCCAAGGTTCCTCTTAAGTACAAGTTTTCTTTTTAAAAAATTAGTCAAAAAGGAGGATTTCTTCCTGATAGTGGATTTCTATGTCAAATAAATTGCACCAGGCAAACATTTTCACGTGAGATTTTGCACAGCTTTGGTTCTCACATGAAACCTCACCACAACCATATTTGCTTTCTTTCTGTTCTGTCTTTTCCATCTTTATGTAATGGTCAGAGGACTGTACGGAAGGAACCCAGAGAACTTTCCCATCCTGTTCATTGACTCCAGATCCATGTGTACCCTCCCTCAGGGACCCTCACGTTCCTCAGGGCTCCCCTGTAGCATCTCCTATCCACAAACAGGAGCCACATCCAGCTCTGCGTAGATTTTCCAGTCTTGGGATCCCTTGCTTTTGCATCCTCTGTTATGCTGCTCTCCAGATCATACATTTCAACTCCATTTATTTCTAGAGCCACAGCAAGCCTTAGCAAAGGCAAAGGCTGGAGCTCTGTGGCACTTCTTGGCAGGAAACTTTTTGCATAAAGCCCATTAGGGCAGCACCAGCTGAGCTTCTCCCTTAACAACTTGCAGAAGATTGAAACAAATTGTACTTGTGGTTAGTTGTTTTTTTAAAAAAACACCTATTTTGAGAGTAAAGTTTAGTGCCTGCACACACACGCTCACTACTGAGTTATTATAAAATAGGAACAGAAAAACCCAGATGAAAATAGAGGTCAAAGAGATACTAAAGAAGGGATAAATATCTTTCTGTTGTGTTTGATTTTGAATTCAAGGAGGAGAAGACAATGCCCAGATTCAGAAAAATGAGTGTTGTTTTCTAAGTCAGTGTTAAAGATCCGAGGTTTAAATCTGATTCTGGGAGAATTTAAATATGCAAAGGGGACCAAAGTGCTCATGTTTTCTTTTCAAGTCATTAGGATTTGAGATCTTTCCATTCTCACTTTTGCCTCTGAAAGTCTCCTTCTCCATGTTTGTAGCAGCAGTAAAATTCTAGGAAAGTTTGGAGGACTTGCAGGGGTTATTAGCCAAAGATGCTTCTGGAGCAGCACTGGCACTACACATTCTATCATACATCTATTAATCTATCTGTTAATAGATTAACATCTGTTAATCTATTCCCAGGTTAACAGAAGTATGTGTAAATGTGAAACCTGAGACGCAGGTGTATCCTGCATTCAGAGGTATTTTGTCTTTAGTGAGCTAAATTATTTTTATCTTGTTACATGCTTTCCCACTTTATGGATATGGGAAGTGAAAGGTAAAAAATTGGTGGTTCCTAGGCAGATTTTCTGGATATAAGGACAGCTAAGTCATTTGCACAGGCCAGAACTCAGATATGCTCTATATTTGTTTTGTGCCTGGGGAAGTGTTATATTTCTTAGATTCCATGTGTCAGTGGTGAGATTTCTTCCTTCTCTAACAATTTAATATTACAGGTGAGTGTATCAGAACCAGGACTTCCCTCAAGTTATCTGTGTAGTCCTGTCTGCATGAATGGGGACATCACTACAATAAGGCCCTGGAAGGCATTTGAAACAAAGGCCTTGTGTAAATGATTGTATGAACCAGTACATCCCATTAGAACCACAAAAAAACAGAGTATGACATGTTCTGGTGGAGTGGCAAATGTTTTGTAGAAGTTAAGTGCTTCCTTGACTAGATGGTGGAAGGCCATATCCAGGGAATATGTAATAACTGACATAGCAACAAGCAGTTCAGGATAATAAACACATCTTGCTGTCCAGACACTTCATACACACAGGGCACCAAAAGGGTTAAAGATAGTTGTTCTCAGCAGTGTTTGGCCTGGCTGAGGATTAGAGCTTATTTTAGCTGTTCTTCCTAAACATAGCAAAGGTCACGAGGGACCAGGCTTTGTTGCTGAGTCTTATTGGCCTTGTTCCTTGCAGGGGTTTTGCAGGAGGATAGGATTGTCTCACTTACAAGGATAATAGATGACAAGCCCAGTGCTGATTAACCTCATTTTAATTGATAATTAATTTTAAACCCTATTTACTTTCCCTGGAACAGCTGAGACTTAAAGGGAATCACAGCAGAGGTGAACAAGAACAGAAATCGCCCCCAAGGAAATGAAGGAGAAAAGACAAAGCTAGATGTGTATTCAGATTGTCAGTTTGGATCTTCATTAAATGTATTGCTTCTGCAAATGGAGGCCTCTCACCTTTTGCTTGCTGTTGCACTTGCTGCTTCTGCAAAGGCATCCCAGTCTTGTAGTGCAAAGACATCTGCTCTCCAAAATCTGGTTCCTGCTAGCCAGTTAGCCTTCTTTTTACTTTATTAGAAGTCCTTTTGCCTCATTTCTGAGCCTGCTGGCCATGTGGGAGCATGATTTCCTTTTGTACTTGAAGTATATGTGATGCTCCATAGTTTTTCAGTAGTGAAAGCTTTAGAATGTGTGTAAAAGGTCAGTTTTATTCACAATCCAACTGTTTGCACATTCTGGACTTCATTCTGCAAATCAGAGCTTTTGGGGATTAACAGCTGCATTAAGTTTTCTAGCAGCACATTTCCTTATCATAGTTAAAATCTGAAAGCCACAATATCTGCAGTCTGCCCTTCACAGCACCGCCTGGAGAGGGCTCACAAATCATTCTACAAACATTAAGGAGTTAATTCTTTAAACACCTTTGAGATGTGTGTCATCCTTATGGCATAGGCTGATAAAGTGGAAGTCTGAGTAATTTATTCAGGGTCACCTAACATCTATGGCAGAGGCAGCAACTCCTTCTGGCACTCAGAACTGCTCTGAACTTATTTCCAGGACAACGTTCCAGCATGAGCTGCATTCTGAATTACATTTTATATCAAGATGCGGTTTATCCCTCTGTAGTGGTTATGGCATTGCAGAGTCTCTGCTCAAGGGAATTGCCAACACCATTTACTTGGTTTATGTTTGTAGCCTATTCAGTACCTGTGTCCTCCATCGTAGAGCTGTTTAAAATAATGCAGATAATTTAGTCTGAATTTACATAATCTCACTTGATAGGTATAATCAAGGTCTATTCTCACGGTAACATTCTGAGGTATTCACACACTTTGAATATGAAACGCCACCTGTGACGTCTCCCCTGCCTTTACAGAGCAGAGCACCTCTGTGCTGAGCAGAGTACTTCTCATTCAGGTGGCATGAAAAACCACCACTCTTCTGAATCCTGACCTGAGTTCCCAGAGCGATTGAGGTCTTAGACTGGACAGTTCTAGATGATGTGTTCAAGCCCCAACTTCATGAGTCCTTTGCATGTGTCACACCACATAAAATGGGGATATTTTCCTGCTGTCAGTTCTTACAGTAAAGCTCAGTGTTTGTTGGTAGAGGACACTGCGATACGTGCACAGAAGGAATGTGGAAATTCTATTAATGAGGGCAATTTAGTTTTAATAGCTGCTATGTGAGTGCTGGATCTGCTCAGGCAGAGACAAGTTATTAAAGGTGATAGTACAATGATGATTACAGCAAGCCCCTGGCTACAATCTTTCCTGCATTTACAGTCATTTCAAGCATCAGGATCTCACTGTTACAACTGGCAGCACAGGTGGTTTACCTGCTTGCTTCCACACGTGTTGGATTTCCCCAGGCTAAACCTTCCATGGGGGCTTTCATAACCTTTTATTTCTGTCCTTTTCCCCCACCCCTTTGCACTGGAAGGAGAAAGATATTTCCCCTTTGCTTTATTCCTAAAGGCTGCAATGTATTTTTAGCTGCTCAGGATGTCTCCAAATAACACAGTGACTCTGAACTTGCATTGTCAGCCTTCCCTGTAAGCCCCTCCTGGGAGGTTTATGGCTCACTCTCCACAGCTTTGCTGATGCAGCGTGTAATGTTTATACCTGCAATCAAGCATTGGCTGAGCTGCAGCCCAGTGCTGGCAGCTCTTTCTTTCTCCCTCTGGCCCCCCTCTTCCCTTACAACTCCCCTCTGGTGATACTGGACTGATAAAGTGCATACAGTGGTGATTGCCTGTATAAAAATAAAAAAAAGAGGAATTACTCAATAGCCAGAAAAATTTGTATGTGCTCTGCCCAGCAGGGATGAGATGGACTTGGGGGGTCTATATTTCTTTTTCTAGATGATTTATAACACCTTCCTCCCTGCACTGTTGTTTTCCAAGCCATTTAATGGATTTTGAGATTTACCAGATAAGAGGTTCATCTACAGTTTAGAAACTGTTTTTCTTTTAAACAGAACACAAAGGTTAGTTTCCTTTCTTGGTTTTTTTTTTTCTGGCGAGGGTGGAGGGGTTGGTACTTAACAGATCTTTTCCCCAAAGTATCTCATGGCCTGCGATTGCCTCAGAACGGCTCATCAGAATTTTTACCAACCCACAAAACTGCTTTGTACTCGAGAGGCAAAAAGAAGCACCTTTGAAACAGGGGTCTCCTCTAGAGAAGTGAGGCTGATTCAACCGGAGCAGGATTCTAAAATAACTCACTTCAGCATTCACAATGCAGACAACTTTATTTCAGTGTAAGAGGGTCTTACTCATGCTTGGTTTGGTTTACTGTGTATTCCCAGTCCATGTTAGCTAAACCAAAATAAACATATCTTACAGGCCTTTGCCAGCATTTTACTAAATGAGTTTGAAGTCAATCTTTACTTAAATCAGTGCAGCTGTGGTTGAAAATAAGGCCAAATGCATTCAGTTAATCATGAAGACAGTGCCAACAAAATGCATGAAAAAAGGCATCATGCACATTTTTCATGATTAATGTATCTGCAAGTTCTCAGTTACAGGCACAGTGGAGTTGAGCCTTGAATGCCACGGAATTAAGGATGTCACTGTTTTGTGCATTTGTATTTATGTTAATGTATTTCCATTACAGTTTGCCTATGTTCAGTCTAAGAAAATTGTAGCTATCATGCAGCTGTGCATTTGGGAGTCTTTCTTTTTGGGATATAGTGTAGTATCTAAAAATCAGGTTCTGCTGGCAGGTGTATCTTGTGATGTTTGAGTATGGGTTTTCACTTGAAAATGTACTTCAGAACTCTATGAATCTATTTCAAGGTCTCAAGAACCTCTTCCAACCACCCTGTGATCCCACCCAGATCCCCTCTGGAAGTGTCTCTCTCGGTATAACTCCCACCTATCAATGGAGTTCACTATGTAGTTAAAGGCTGCTCCAAACTGAGCTAATTTTGTTCATTTATCCTTGAGGATTCTTGCTTAATTAAAATGGGCCTGAGGGAAGTATGACTGTCTTAATTTATCTTTTACCAGAGAAAATGTTTGAAGGCCATGATTTTATGCAGATCCAGACATACTTATATTAACAGAAGATACTTTTGGTTACCCAACTATATTTTAGGCCAATATCTGGGACTCTTTTGCTGTTTCATTGAATTTCCAAAGTAGCAGCAGAGGTACTGAATTGAAGAGGCATCACTGGAAATACTGCAAAGGGAAAAAGTATTTAGGTGTATCTTTGTAATAGAACTCAATCAGACTTCTGTTTTTATGCTTCCAAGTCAATATACATGTTGTTTCTAGAGATTAAATCAACATACAAAGGAGGGTTTTGACCCTTATCCACTCATAGCAATTTGTACCTTATCTCTGACTAGGGCTCCCACACCATAGTCAGCCTCCAGGTCTTTAAGTGTCCATTTATTATTTATTGCAATAACTCAACCAAAGTATGAATTTAATCTGTGAATTCTTTTGTTCCTTGGCTCTAAATACTGTTGTTCAGCTGTTCCTAACTAGGGTAGATGGTTAAAAGGTTGCTACTTCCCAAGTGTGGCAAATGTCTGCTACACGCCTATTTTCTTTTACATTTTACCCCCCTTGAAAGTAGAACTACCAAGAGCCATGTGAGACCTGGCCATCAAACCCCATCATCCACTTGGGATCTAAGTAGGGCTCAGAATAATCTTTACCCAAGACAGAAAATATTATTATGTGGTTTCTTCAATTAGAGTTTAGTATTGTGCTCTTTCCTAGCAGTGCTGGAGCAATTGTTCTTTGCTGAAGTTGCTTTGCAGAATGGTGAATGTTGTTTATGAGTGGCTGTATTTTAAATATGCGAAGGACAGACATATGGTTTTAGTTCAGAAATGCTTGTTAAAAGCTTCCTTCTAATCTAAGGTTAAATGGAGAGTTCAGCATATGTATATCTTAGAACGAGTTCTAACAGCTGTGAAAATGAAATAACTATTTCTCTAACAGACTTTAGGAGCAAAATTAGCTTTCTAAAACACATAAATAACCTGGTAGGTTGCTTTCTTACTTATCAGACTCAGAATAATGAATTAGTAAGTTATACTTCTGTGTTTGAACAGCAGAGCCTTGAAGAAGAAAGAACTTTTGTCTCCCCAAAATGTTACTTTCAGGTAAGAGAGAGCTGTCATAAAGCAACTTCTCTTTTGTTCATATTTTCAAACAATTACTCTATGGTTTTTTTTCATTTGTCCCTATTCCATCTCTCAGTAATATGGCCTATTTATCTTGAGACATATTTTAATTACAGTAAGATTTGTGCCTAATGCAGTGCAGCTTCCTCAGAGTTGACAAATTTGGAGAGAAGCTTGAAGGTGAATCACATTGTAGGTCATCACTTTGAATTTGCCATCAGGGAATGAAGGGAATGTGCTGTCTAGGTAGAGCCTTCTTAAACACTCTGTGGGTGCATCAGGAAGTTTTGAAAACCTTTTCAAGCAGTGACTGCATAGCTAGGGACATTTTGTTGTGAGGATCCTGGGTATGGGCAAAATGTCAAAGGTGTGGCTTGTTCTGCCCTCCTTGCCTTCAAGCACTGAAGCTTCATTATGTGACTCAGGAGCTACGTGTGCTGCTGTTCACATCAAAGCTGCTCACAAAAACCACACAGCACTGACTCCAGATCCCAGTTCCTGGCAAACTCACTGTCAACTTGTGTATGAGACTATTCTGAAGTCAGCCTTCTTTTTGAGTTACGAAGTGCTGTACAAGAATCCAGAAATTTTGGTCTAAAATGTCAAGAGGAAAAGATGGTGCCAAAGGGGGATCCTTTGAAACTCTGGCTTTGTAGAAGTAAGAGTAGAAGTGTCAACTGTAGGAACCTAAATCAACTTTAATTCCTTCCATGTGTCTGACAGGACACAATTTGAGGTGCTGCATGGAAGAGTGTCCCACCAGCAGCAGCTCTGTTCTCCTTTCCATCAGCCTTCAATCAGTTAACCCAGCAGAACCTGTGGCTCTCTAAGAAATTTACACACTTATCTTCTGTGTGTGGGTGCAAAAAGTAAAATGTGGGCAAATAGTGAGACAAGTTTTTACCATCCTGCTCGTATTTTGAAACAACATGGACATGGTCAGTACCGAGACTCACTTCCTTCCAAGGATTTGGCTGTAACAAAATACAGAGTGAAAAAATAAATCCCTCTTACAACACAGGTGCTGGTGCCACAATACCACGTGGTGATCTGGATTTCATGGATTCCCTCTGTGCAGACTGGCTACCTTAAAGTGGAGGAAGAAATCCTTCAACTGTTGGCAACAATCACAAAGCTGATTGATCTGGCAAGTTACAGCCTCAGCAGAGACTGTCCACATCTCCACAAATCTCCTACTTCTTTGATTTCTTCTTAAAAAAAATTTCAAAAGTATGTGTATTTCTGGAGGGCTATTCAAGAGGCCATCAGGGAATCAAGTTAAATAATGTTTTTATTGTGTTTTCGTCTGTAGTTTTATGAGTGTTTATGTGTGGGCTTGGCTAAGAGATGTGAGGTCAGATAATACACTCAAAGTACTGTAAATGCAAAGCTTTGTGCTGAAAACCACGAGTGACTCCAGATTTTTCTCACTGTTTTTACAGACAATTTATTCACAATCCCACCTGCTGTGTTTTGAGAATTAAATAGGCAAAGATATTGTTCTGAACAGAACCTGGAAAAACAAAATGTTTATCTCAAATTTTACAGTGTAGACCCTGCCCTGACTTTGCACACAGTGCACAAGCCTGCAAAGCCATATCATAGATGTCACATTTTAGATTCGGGTTCCCAAGATACTTTAACACATTAAGGACAAAGCCCATTAATCCAAAAATAGCACAATGTTACGACAAAACAGAGCTGAGCTGTAATCCTGAAGATTATAGTTTCAGGAGAAAGATTTAATGTCACCTCAGGGTGGTTGTTTTTTTTTTTTTCTTGGTTCTGTTTTGTTTGCAGGCAAACTTCAAAGTGCCTCATTAGATGCCTTCAGAAGTCATGAAGATGAAATGAATAAGAAGCGATTCAGGCAAATTGTTGACTCTGGAGAAGGGTTTTATAAAACAACAACACAAAAGCAAAACCCCTAGGGATAGCTGTAATTGCATATCTGAAGAGTATTTCAGCGCTGGTCTGCCAGCCCCACTTAGCTCAGGCACCTTTTCTTCATCCTGAGAAGGGCTGATCCTTTTTGTCCAGGCTTCTCAAACATCAGACTAAATTTTCCTTGACTGTCTAAATTTCCCTTGTCTGTGTCATAGTGATTGAGCCTCACAGACTTCCTGTGGGGAATTCTTTATGCTACAGAGTAGATTTGCTGAGGAGAGAGACATTCAATATCTCTTTTTTAAAGTGTGTAGCAATCCAGACAATTTGAGAGCTGTGGAGAAAAAAGGATTTTTTTTTTTTAAATTTATATTTGTTACTTTAGCAGTGCTGGGATAGGGTGAGAGAAAGAACAGGAACAGGAAAGAGATTCTCAGTGATGGATGGTTTCCATATTGTGAAGAGGTAAGTCCTTAGGTCCCGCTGAGCAGTGAGCACTGCCCTTTAGAGCCCGCGCTTTGGTGTCTGAGGTCCAGCCCAGCCCTCCCTGGCACACCCATCCCTTTGTAAGCCGGAGCGCCCGCAGCGAGGCTCGGCTGCAGGACCCTGCTGCTCGGGGCGAGTGCGGGCAGATGCGCGCTGAGTCAGCGGGGAAGGCCGCTCTGCCCTGCCAGCTGCCGGCTCCGGAGCGCGGAGCTGGGAGGGGTTCCCAAGGCAGGCTCTGGGGGCCCTCTGGAGCACCTGAGTGCTGCTCCAGGGAACATCGGGGTGATGCTGAGCTCACTGGAGTGGGGATGGGAACACCAAGGGCTGGCTGGGATGTGCTTCATGGCTCTTACGGGCGTTTCCTGACTTGGTGTGTCTCTCCCAAAGGAGGGAGCAGGAGCGTGTTGGACATAAGAGGGCAGATGAGCTCCTTTCCTTGTCTGGGTCACACTGGCACCCACCTGCGCTTCTCCTTCCTGACCACCCTGTTACTGTGGTGAGAGTCCCTCCCTTTTATTTTACATCTGCTGCCTTTGAGCCTTTGAAACATAACAAACACAAGAAAAGTAGGGAAGCTGAAAAAACTGTTGTAATTGTGGGAGTTTTTCCCCTCTTTTTCCCTGGTACAGTGCCTTTTTCATATATAGGAGGACCATGTGAAACTTCACATTAGCTGAGGACCGAAGTTCTGCACACCACACACATACACACAAGCTTTTTTAAACTTCATTTTTTATGTAGAAAATTAATTATACTGCAGCCATAATGGTCCATGAGAATGAAAATATAAATGCAAGCTTAGTAGGGAGAGTTTGCTAACTGATATGGTTGCAAAAAGCCAGGCGTGCTTTCAGGCTCGGACCCCTTGTTAGGTCACTCCCTCCAGCCCATGATTGCGGGTGAAGCTGGGAGTGCCACTACCAGCGACAGCCAGACGGTGCTGCTCTGGCCCTGGGATTATAGGGGAAAGTGCAGGAGAGAAACCAGTGGAAAACAGGCGCCAGGGAGAGAACGATTTGTTCCAAAACATTTGCTTTGTAACAGGGTCATCTATAAATTCTGGGATTTCCTGTTTGCTGAATGGCAGGCTTTCTCTTTTCAGGTTACAGACTGGAATAATTTTATTACAGTTCCCTGTAAGCTTCTTTCCTTTCCAAGCTCAGATTTGCAGTCTTTGCACAGAAATTTCCCAGCTTTCTTGGGGTTTTAAGTTGTATCCTTCAGCGTCGTGCTCTAGAGCTGTGCTTTAATTTCCTTTGGGCTTTGGAAGTGGTGAGATCATGGTAGTTTTAGGGGAAAAGCATTAGGCATATTAATGGGTTATTTTCATACTGGTGTATGTTTTCTCTGGATACTGGGAAAGTGAAACTTAAATAAAGAAAACTAAAAAAAAAATAGTAATTTTAACTACAAGGAGTTTGATCCTGCATCTTGTCCATCTTGTGAATTCATCCTCTTGACTGGGAGTTGTCAGTATTCAGGAAATGCAGGGTTTGGGCTACAGCTGCTGAGGGTGTTGCTTGGGTTTTTTAACATTTTGTTTCTGAAAACATCCGTTAATGGGTTGTCTTTGTCAAGAATGCAGTGTTGGGAAACACTGTCGGGGTAGTCCTCAGGTCAGATCCTTCTTGCTAAAACAAGAGGGACCTGTTCCAGAATATTGCCTGATAATGATGTAGCCTCGTGCTGGGAGAATTCACCTGTGCTGGTAA
The DNA here is from genome assembly GCA_013390045.1 of Picathartes gymnocephalus. Taxonomy (NCBI): domain Eukaryota; kingdom Metazoa; phylum Chordata; class Aves; order Passeriformes; family Picathartidae; genus Picathartes; species Picathartes gymnocephalus. Next base: position 43,854 of record WEKY01027558.1, read on the forward strand.
AGATCTGTCAGGTCGCATGTCTGAAACAGCCAGTGACAATTTTCCACATGAGTGCCTTGAGTACCTGGGTATCTTAGTCCCTTTCTGTGTCATGGAAAGGGTGGGAAACAATCAAAAAATGGATCCTTTGAGAGCTGATGATAAATGAGTAGAGGAAGAGAAAGGTAATTGCAAGTTTTGTGAGATAAGAGAAGTGTTTTGTGCTGCAGCAAAAGATGCTGTCTGGGATCTGCTCCCAGTACCGAGGTCTTTGGTCAGAGCTTTGTCCATGGCTGTGCTGCACAGAACTGCAAACAGCCAGGGAGAGAGCCCTGGCTGCCTGGGAGCCTTCACTGATTACACTTATAATGAGAGAAGATTAATTTTTTGTAACTGGGGAGCAAATCTGCTAACTCAGCTTGAATTTTTATTAATGGGAGAAAGTTTAGAAGCTCTAAGTGCATAATTTTAAAGATGTCTGTTGTTGAACATGCTGGGAGCATTTTGTCTTTATGCTGAGTTTAGCAAATGAGATTCTGGTCCTTGACTGACATTATTAGGCACTATTGTAACAATAATGAAAAGAAGATGATTAAAATCTGCCTACTAGTGGCAGGGGTTGATGTTACTATACAGCAATAGAAGGAAGATGGCATTCTGAGCTTCTTGCATTCTCCACTGATGTGAGCACAGCGTTATCTGCATCTCTGTTGTAAAGTAAAATGGAATTTTCAGAAGAGATAAACTGGGTAATTACTGTTTTTATTTTAACTGATGCAAAAGCTAACTTCTTTTCACATGGAACTGATGCCTTCCATGGAAATTTTGTCTGTGTTAACTTTGGTGAAAGATTCAGACTATTTTTGGCAGCAATTAAAAGCATTCAAGAGATGCCTGTCACTTCAGCTCACATATTTCCACAGGGTACTTTATTTGTGTTTTATGAAAGAAATAGAAAACACAGCAATATGGCTTCTGCTTAACTTGAACTATCTTGCATCTTGTGGCAGCAAGTGACAAGCAATTTTTCTTCATTGGAAGCTGTTCTTCCGGATATCACAGCATGGAGTTGCTGATAGGATTCTCACAAGAAAAATAATAACATCTAGCATTCACTAACACCTGCTGTCCAGTGATCTTAGAGTGCTTTGGAGAAATATTTATTAGGATTCATGACTATGAAATTGTAACATTTTATTGAACTGAGCTTACAAGAAAAGCTGACTGATGTCTTTCTAACAGTCAAAAATGCCACAAATTCAAAATATCAGCGTTTTCCAAGGCTTAATTTGAGGGAACTAGGTCCTGATGTGCACAGCAGATTGGTTCCCACTTTCTTCAGAAGGGGTTAAATGTGAAGAAATTGAAGAGTTGGGCCAACAGTTTCCCAAGACTGAGAACCAGCTGTGAAGATGCTGCTGCAGAAAATTTGTCTAGTAATTGCTTAAAGGGACAACAGTATAGTAGTTAGGCTGAGAATAAAACTGAGAGCTATTTTATTTGCAGGATCCTCTTCTCATTCAAATATTTATGAAGCTTGTTGAATACTTCTCTGTGTGGATTCTGTGGGAGGAAGTATGAAATGTATGTGTGGTATCTCTGATAGAATTTAGCTCACTGTGTGGGTATAATCTAAAAAAACATTAGATCAAGGGTACAACTGTGTTGAGCTCATCTGATGTATGACATACCCAGCTTCTAAAAGTGGCTCTACTGAAACACCTAATACTTGGAGCTCTCACCAAAATTCTTCCTTCCACTGCATTCTGAATTTTAAAGTCTATAATGGAGTTATCTGCCAGCAGTCCCTAATTAATACAGTGTTGAGCCAGCTGGAATCACAGGAGCAAATGGCTCTCCTGGCACACCACGGAGTGGCTTCTGAGCAGTCCCGCTCCCTGTATGCAGTGCCCGTCACACTGCACACAGGCTTTGTCAGCTGGGCCAACTCTTGCCTCAATTAAAAGTCACTCCACATTTGCAACAAGACATCTCTGTGTTGTTTCCTGTAAAGTCCAGGTGGAAAAAGCAGGTGGAAGAAATACAGTGTGATTTTTAGGAATGCCTCAGCAATGCTGTATTAAAGCATCAGTGTTTGAAGCTTTTCAGAGGGCTGGGCATCTAGGCTGCTGTTCATGATGAGGGTGCAAATGTGTGGGCTCTGGATGGTGATGGGGGTAGTTACCACTGGGAACAAGAATATGTGATATGAGTAGAGATGGGCTATTGATGTATTGATGATTTCCTCACAGTTCAGGGCTTTTTTATGACTCTGCAACCTGGGGAGCTTGTCTGGAAGTCCAGACCTGTAGAGGAAAGAGTTGGATGTTGGGATTAATTTTCTATCATCCTTATTCTTCCGTGTATGTGTTCATGGTGCTGAAACTACAGTGGCATGGGCAGTAAAATTCTTCTTTGTCCCACCGTTGGGCTTTGTGTGACTACAGAACTCCCCAGAGTTCAGCTGTGAAAGGGTGTTTTACTCCAGCAGAGAGCTGCTGCCTATTATGCTTTTGCTTTATTGCAGCACCTCTGAGGTCCTGTGCCTAGACAAGAACAGTTTCCCTAAACACTGTGCAAACAGGGAAAACACCACCCCAAGAGTTCCTATATTCAGTTCTTTCTGGTTCATCACATTGCTACTAGTCCAGACTACAGGAAGGATAAAAATCCCAAGAGGAAATGATTCATGTCTGAGCAGGGAAATTCTGTTCAGAATTACAACTGAATGCCAGAGTTTAGAATAAGGTTCCCTGCATGACAAGGCTGTGTGCCAGTTTTTGTAAAACATATAATTCATGCAGTATTTCTGTTAGTCGCACTCTCTGCTTAAGATATCCATTAAAAGCCATCATTAATTTAATTGAAAAATTCTCTGGGAATTGTATTAGATATTTTCCCCATTAAATTAATATTACAGTCTTTAGATAGAATTTCTGAGCACTCATTGTTGTTCTCAGAATTATCACGCAAATTGATATCTGCTCTCTGCCTTTTTGGGGTCTGACCACTATATCTTTCTCCTTTTTTGCCTCCTGTCTTCTCCCTCCTCCTCAGCCTATATTTAATTATCCTCTTCCTTTTGATTTCTGGGGTCATTAACGTGATGTGTTCTGGGGCTTGTCGCAGGACATTTGGTGTTTGTCTGTCAGTTTGGACCTCTCTGAATTAATTTGTTAATTAATTAAGGTATGGGACTGTGAAGTGAAATTCCCCAGGTGGCAGCCTGGCCTTATGGTGAGGGAAAGGGCAGCCTGTGTCTCAGTGACTGGGAGAGGGGAAATGAGATTAAAGTTGTTCAGGACTGACCTTTATGGGCCATTTCAGAGCCAAGGAGAGCTCTGGGCCCAGGGCTGGAGTGGTGGCTCTGCAGAGTGACTGCCTGGATCCCTGGGTGCTCCAAGGGTTTAGTGCATCCCCAGCATCTCCCACGTGTTTCTCCCAGGGAAACACGCTGTGGGCACTGCCTGCTGTGGTTTTTAAGGAATGAAACTGGGAACCACTGTCCTTCTATCCCTTCACCCAGATGATAGATGAGCAGGCTGTGCACTTCCTTGAGAATTGCTACCCTTTTTGCATCCTAACCTTGATAAATACTGCCATGCACTGGATGTCCCAATGCAGGTCACATTCAAGATCATAAAAACCCTTGCAGTTCTCTACCTAAAAAATGATACAATTCCTTTTTTGCTTGTGAGCCCTCAGCTTCCCCCCACATTGCATTTTGCCTTCTCCCAGATTTTGTTGGAGCTGTTTCTGTGTGGGGTGACACTGTGTGAACCAGCAGCAATGGGGTCGGAGCCCTTTAAGAAGCTGGGGCATTATCCAAGTAGCTGCTGAATCTGGGAGTTGTGACTGTCTGTGCTGGAGTGCTGGGAACAGCTTGTGCTCACATGGAGAGGAACAGGTGCCACTGCACAACTGGGGACGGCCAGACACAGGCACAAGGAAACAGCAACTTGTTCAGCACTGATACCATTCCACAGCCAGATACAGGCCGCAGGCTGCTGTATGGGCTTGTGCTTATGAGCTGTCCACCTTCCTGACACCTCCCCTGGCCATTCCTGATCCAACAGTGAGCTCAGGTTTCCCTCTGGGGTTCCGTACAGGAGATGGCCCTGGCCCCTGGCCTCACCCAGGCCCAGCCCACAGCGAGCAGCACAGAACTCAGCACAGCCTCCGGCTCAGGAGTGGAGAATGCAAGAAGAGGGATTTCCTCTAATCAAGTAGCTGCAGGAGGCTGTTGTTGAGTTAGAGGGTCAGTGTGTTTATCTTTCTGTTTTCTTCAGAAAAGCACAAGTCCTTGCCCCCGTGGTTATTTTTGCCTAACAGCTGTGCTTCCGGTGAGCAGCTGGGAGAGCTGCCTGGCTCAGCACATCTCCAGCCTCAGCACTCCCCAAGTGCACTGGAGCAGGACTAGGAGTGCTGTGGGCAAAGCAGGGGGACTCCTCTGCCTCCCGCAGCCCGTGGAGAGAGATGCTCAGTCACATGGATGGACAGAGGTGTTTGGAGTGACAGGACTCATTCACTCTGAAGAGTGTGCCCACAGACAGGACAAACACATGGTCTGTATTTGGTCTTTATTTCAAAACTGTAAATGCGTGGAAGTTGTTACTGTCTGTAAAAGTACTCAGTGAAGTACGAAGAACCTGACACAAGGATGGTGTTCTGTAAGGAATGAGAGCCTTTTCCAGGATTTGGTCCTTGCCACATCAGCCCTACAGAACACACCGAGCCATTTCCATGCTTTGGCCCTATGACAAAATGCAATGTCTCACAAGCATCTTGAGTTACACTTTCCAGGCAGGGTCATCACACCCTTGGCATGGGGCAGCATTTGACCACTCCACATGTGTTACTCAATTTGTAGGATGTTTGCATGCTGCAGAATTTTGTGGGGTTTTGAGAGGATGGGTAAGAACTGGTGATGGAGGAGGCTGGGAAGACAACTTTGCCTGGTGGTTTGAGTAATGGAGTAAGAAGAGGAAGATTTTTTACCAGGTCGGGGCAAGTGAACTCTCTCTGCCTCTCACCGTTCTGCCCTTTGTCTCCATTGTATCTTTTGACTATAATTTTTGATATAAAGGTGGTCCCTCTACATGTGATTGTACAGTGCCTAATAGCTTAAAATACGTTGAGGAGAATTTTTGGGACTACAATGCTAACAAAAACAATGTGGAAATGAATCTGTTTTGTAAAACACAGAGGAACTTGCATGAACAGCAAAATGCCAGCTAGAGTGAGGAGGAATTAAATGTCTGGTGTAATTTGAGTCCACTGTAAAAAAAAATACTAAAATTCCAGTGGCAGTGAGGTTGTTGGGGGCAGCAGGAAAGGAAATTTCCCTGTAAGCATGGGAATTTGACTGTTTCACAGGGTGACAGTTTTACAATTTGTTGATTCCTTAACTAATATAATTTTCTGGCAGCATATCTGATTGGAACTGAGTCTTGTGGAAGCTCTTGAGTTTGTAGTTTGACGGAGAGGAGAAAGAAAACTCTTCTTCTCCCCTGGGTACATAGAAGCCTTCCCTGTGCCATGTAGCTGTGTTTGTCTTTGGGTATTCTGCCTATGGTAGAGGCAGGATGTACTTCCCATTCCAAACAGAACAGACTGAGTTATGGATCTGGCACAAAAGGACTGTTGTGTGTCCTGATGCAAGTACTGACTTTGGTGAGGATCTTCCCTTGTCCTGCCTCAGAAGCAGGCTCAGCAGTCACAGCTGTCCAAGGCAAGCTGCACTTAGCAGCAGGTCTGGGAAGTGCTGGATCCTTGTTCGAACACGCCTTATTTTACAGACACCATCTGGAGATCTTGCTCCACAAAGCCCCTGCACCCAGGCCACACTGTTTTGCTCCTCACAGCCTTACACCTGGACAGGCAGTGGTGATGACACAGCCCTCCCTCAGAAAGCTTCAGCACAGCGGCACACCCGCCACACAAAGCATCAGAGGAGGCCTTCCTTCTTCCAGGCGGTCTGCCTGGTGCAATTAGGATTTCATAGCAACAAGAGTTAGTATTTGTTTACTTCTTTCCAAAATTGTAACTAAGGCATCCTTCTGAAGACAGTACTAGGGAAAAAAAAGGAAAAAGAAAAAAGAGAGAAATGAGTTTGAGGCTTCAATATGACTCACGTCAGCCAGCTTCAGGATTTGCCTTCATGGACAGCAGTGTCTCCTTACACACTTGATTGCTCCATTTCCTCCCTGCCCCCTCAGCAGACTTTTTAATGCCAACTCATACAGAACTCACAGCAGCACAGGAAGCCTTTTGCTGTGTAAGAAGGACTTAAACCCTTTCACATGCTCTTGTGTCATTTGTGAAATTAGATGCACATGTAGCCTCAGTACTAACTGTGCTGATCTTCTGCTGAAAAACAGGTTCTTTAAAGCAAAACCACCTTAGTCCATCCATTCGTGTGAGTGAGCTTATGTGTGTGTAATATATATATGTGTATGCAGAGAGAATGAGAGCAGTTTGTCATGATTTGGGTTGACTCAGCGGGATTTACAACAAATATTAGCTCTCACAGGGCTGCTGAGACAGAGATTTTAACGTATGAATAAATAACCAACATGATCTGCTCCACACAGACTTGTTGAACCCTGTCCCACGGACATACGAATAATGTCATTACAAAGGAAGGCTTCAGAGAGTCTTCCCACTTCATCTGTCAGTCCTCTGGCATCACAGGCAGCTCCATCTTGTACCTCTGATCACACAGGGAGCACAGCCCTCATCTGAAAGCTTAATACTGTCTTTTGCCCTTGATTTGTGGGGGAGAATATAGCGCCTCTTCTCTGCCCTCATGTGCATACAGGACTGACAAAACACTTGTAGGTCGTCCATAAGATCCTAAAAAGTGTTATTAGTACTACACCATTTCACTGCCTGCCCTCCCCTTTGATAAGATTACTGCTGTGAACCACATCCATCCCTCTTCAAGGTCAGTCCTGTCTATTGAAGGAGTGGAAACCTGTTACTTAATCTAGGTTTTTCTCTTATGTAGAATAAATATAATGGCTTTTCTGCAGGTTGTGCTAATAGTTTTGTTCTCACAGTCCTTTAGATTAACCTTTTAGATGTTGAATGCTTTAAAATAATTTTAACTGAATGAAGTGGTTAATCTGGCTATATTGAATATGTTCAACCAGCTCCACAACTGAGACTGGCAAAGAGAAAATCAGTCTGGTTAAGTTTACTCACCATCCTCCACCTGAGTCTTCCAGGAATGACTCGTTTTGTGGGTGCTTGAGAGCACAGGCAGTGTAGGTACAAATCACAAACCAGTCTGGCTGGGTTGTGCAGAAAGAGGTGGAGGGAAGCAGCTGAATGGTGTGTGAGAAAACAGCAAGCCTAAGTCAGCAGTGTGGTTTGATGGGGCTATTCCTGTTCCTTCTTTCCAGTTAACAGGAAGGTGTTAGAAATTTGGCTCCTAGTGAGGAAAGATATCTTCCTTTCCCTGCCTTTCTCCCCTGTAAAGGGAGAAGAAACTTCCTTCACATCTTATGTACCCTCCCTCCTCTTCCTGAAGTTCTGGCTACTTCAGATCAAATCCAGTTTTCAAACTGAAGCCTGGGATGGGTTTCTCAGTCCATACTCTACATCCTCTTTGCTGTAGGATTTGATCTTCCACATCCAATCTAACTAGAGGGAAGAACTACCCAATCAGTGAAATTCACTTAACCCTTCCATGAGTTCAGTGTGTTCAGTACCTACTGCTGCACAGCATTTTAGCCAAGAGCTCAGGAGCCCTTTTTCCTTTCCCCCTTGTCTCATTTTTCCACAATTCTTTGCTTCTCATTAAATCACTGGCTGTCCTTGGATTACTTAACTGCAGGAGCAGCACTTCCCCTTAACAACCCTGCCTGTCTGTGCAGGAGCTCCCCAGCCCTTTAGTACAAGTCACCCCTGAAAGAAAAAGGGTGGAGAGGATACAAGGGTTCCCACCAGTGGGAACAAAGACAGGTGCCGGGTGCTGGGGCTGTCCCTGCTTTGTGATCCACCTTGCTTTGAGCCTATGGCTTTAACAACATCTTTGTCCTCTGAAAGCCTGAGCCTGCACAGCACAATAAATAATGCCTTGGAGCAATGTGACCCGTGGCAAGCAGTAAGTGATGACATTGTCAGACACACACAACTGTTGAAACAACCAGGCTGTAATCATCGTGCTGTACCCACAGAAAGACATTTGGCAAATGAGATTCCATTTTCACATTGGTCTGTGCCGAGCATGTAAATTTCCAGCGGGACAAGCGGCATTAGGGATGTGTAATTGATTGTCTGAATTATAATAAACAAGCTGTGACAGGTGATCATCCATCATATCCCTGCTGCATGTTCCAGCACCACAGTGAGACACAGGGAGAGAGGGGGAGAGCTGGAACATGAGCAAGGGAAATGGGAAGTCGGGTTCACACAGAAACACAGAAGGAATAGAATAGGATAGGATAGGATAGAATAGAATAGAATAGAATAGAATAGAATAGAATAGAATAGAATAGAATAGAATAGAATAGAATAGAAGAAAGTGCCACAGAGCACAGAGTGGAAGTGAGAGGGGACTGCAGCCAAGAGGAAATGTGTGCCCAGATTCCTGAGGGATGTGAAGGCCTGTGGTGTGCAGTGGTGCTCTTTCAGAATCCAAGGGATTGGAAGGCCGGTTCTCTCCTAAGAGGGACAGCAGTCTAGGGCAGCTCAGGTCTTTTGTTTTTCAGACCAGCCTTTCCAGGGAGAAAACGATTGCTCTTGGACAGGAATGTTAAAAAAAACAGACATGTTGGAAAAAAATTTAGGGAAATGATGTCTCTGGCTAGAAGGACAGAGGTGTTTTCCAGAATATTTGCAGGTATACCTCTTGGGAAGCACCATGCTCTAATTTCCGCCCTCTGTACTCAAGCTGACTAAGCAACTATGGGAATAATTTGCCATTTTAATATACCCAGGGTTTTTTGTGTTAATTGTTGTCTTTGCAGTATGAATGATCACAATTTTTTTTCCAAATTTGGGAAATGTTATATCTCTCAGACTTGCTTATGGACAGTTTTATAGCATTATGACAATCACCCAAACTTTAATTGCCACAGTATTGTTTATATTTGCTGCTTGATCAAATTTCTCAGACAGTTCCCCTATAGACCTTTGCCCATAAACATTCAAAATTCATTCTCTGCAAGCATGATAGTCACCAGAATTTGTGATGTAAATGCTTGTGTAAAATAGATGTGAACACAATTGGTGCAAATTCACCTAAATGGGGTAGAAGAATAAAGTAAACATGGTGAAAATTCTTAACATTATTATAACAATGTTTAAAGATGTAATAACTTTTCTTTTATCAAAGAGTGGTTGAAACAGATTTCATTATGTGCTTGAGACTTTAAGATTAAGCTTCATTATAGAGGGTAAAAATAATTCCATCCTTTTTGTGTAATAACTGACTGTGGACATATCTCCTTCTGAGACTGCTCTGCCCAGATGTCAAATTTCAGTCCTGTCCGACCGAAATCATGCAATTGGTGAAGCAGTGGCCATTTGTTCCTTGAATTCTTTCACAGGAATGTGATTGAGACATCCAAGTTTTCTATGAGAACAGAAGTGGTGGAGGGGTAGGCACAGTGCAAACCACTGGTTTCTGAAACTGGGAACAAGCCCTTTCCCAAGAAGCAGACATGAGGGTGGGAATGGAAAAGCTTTGTAGCAAACAAGATATGTTCTGGGCAGAGACTCCCTGGATCCAAGGCGGAATATTTACCTTCTCACCATTTTCTTTTCTGATGGTTATTCTGCGACTCAAGGAAAACATGGGAAGGGATGCAGTTGGAGAAGTGAAAAATCTCAGTGGAGGCTTTATCTCTGAAGGGAAATGGGAGATGGCTCGGGCTGGGAAGCTGCAGGGCTGTGCTGCCTGGCTTTGACTGTAAGTAACTGCTGCTGGCACAGCAGGGGTTTATTTTGGCCCAGACCTGCCCTGGGAACAGCAGAGAAACTAAGGCTCTTGGAATTCTCCCCCTTTACGATTCACTCAGCAACTTGGCTTCAAAAGAGTATTTAGAGAAAAAAAAGAGGCAGGAAATGTATCCAAATATTGAAGCCAAGGTTTGTATGTGAAACTGTGAGGAGGAGATTAAAGACCCAACAACGCTGGGCTCCCTGAGTAGGGAATTTAAAGGGGACGGGAAGGAAGGGCTTGTGCAGATGGAGAGGGATGAACTCCTATTCTGAAGAGGTTGTTCAGCCCTGTGTGAAATCTGGTTGTGATCCCTGGGCAGGGAGTAACCTCCTTCCCAACAAACACACCAAATTCCCAGTATCCCTGGCAGGGACTGGGAAGGCTGAGGGGCTGTAGGGAAGGAGGCAGCCCAGGCTTTTTGTATTTGTGTGTTTCAATCAAGCCAATTTTTGTTGCTTCCATCAGTGCTGCTGCTCTTCCCCCAGGGCTGCCCTCTCCCTTCCCTTCCAGAGATTGTGGTGTCCTTGGGCTTAATGTTCATCTCCCATGTAGGAGGTGAACCACAGAGCACTGAGCCAGCAAGGAATCTGGCAATGGCATGAAAAAGCACACTGTAGGATCAAAGTCACCGGGTGCATAATGATTAAAACTTGTTCAGGTGAAAACATCAAATCAGTATTTTTTTTTTTTTCCTTTTTATTTTTTTAATTGCTGCAAAGCTGTGTAATCAGTTCACATGGGACACAGTTTAGTCCATGTGAAAGGAATGTAAAATATAATTTTCAGTATGAGTATTATTTGTTACATTATGTATTTTTAGCCTAGAGGATGAATTATATATCCTAAATACCTGTTTCAGCACATAACCACTAATTCACAAGCATGTGGCAAATGCTGGAACCTTCAGGTTATGTACAAACTGAACTGATTTTATTCCTGTCTTAATGGTTTGTGAAAGGGCAACATAATAGCTTCCATCGAGGAACACTACTAGAAACAGTATTATTTAAATTCCAGACTTTGTTGCAAATGCAGTTTCTTCTCTTTATTTTTTTTCTTTCCTTTGTCCCAGCCAGATCATCTGTTAAATTGGACATTACAATATTTTTCTCCTTTTTTTAATAAATGTAAACAGAACTAAGCAGAGAGCAGAAATTCTCTGCAGCCTTAAGATACCAAATTTTTTATTTGACCTTTATAAAAAGTCAATTTGTGCTTTGTTTCTTTAATGTGAAATCTAAAATGCCCTCCAGCCCCTTCCTCACAGAATTCATTTTTGACCATAGGCAAAGCAATTCTGCCTTTGCTCTTTTCAGGCACTGCTGAAGCTCAGGAGGCAGGGGAATAATTTCTGGTCTTTGTTTCTGCTGGAGGGTTCAGGTTGCAGAGCTCTGGTGTCACCCCCATAACGTCCCTCACTTTGCAGTTAACTGTGCTTTGCAGAACACCACTGTGAGCTCCGTTTGAGGAGGGATATCTGTGGATTGAACAGGGCTGAACCCCCGGAGTGCCTGTGGTGCGTCTGTTGCTGACAAGAACAAGTTAGGCCAGTTCCTAAGTTCCTTAGGCCAGAAGTGGTGGCTCATGAGGGTGACTCACCCTTTGGAGATCCCCCAATGAATTTTTGGAACAGGGAAACACCTCTGTTTGCAGCTGGTGGGACACAGGTCTGCAGAACTCCTTTATTACACGAGGTGCCTTTGATAGAAGCGAGTATGAAGTGTCCTCTGAATTCATTTGCTTATGTTCCACAAAGCATCACCCGAGGGTTTTCTCAGAGTAATTTGGATTGTGCTTCTAGAGTTTCAGTGGGAGATTCACACCCTCTGACATTTTGTGGCTTTAAAAACTCTGAGTAAAACTCATTACCTTCTTGACAGCCCATCAGTGACTTCCAGAGTAATGTGGCATGGAAAAGCCTTTCCAAAGAGCTCTGCTCGGTCTCTCCAGGTAAGCTCTCCTGCATCTGGGAGCACTTCCCAGCTGGTACCCAGGCTGGAAGGGACATTTCTCTTGACTTTGTTCCTGGTACCACACCCACAGTGCATAGTTTTGGACACAGGCATGCATGCCTTATCATGCCAGCTGTGGCCAAGTATTCACATGAATCCCAGGTTTCCAAAGAAGATGCTGCACCTTGGAATAGTTGGTGAAGAATCACAGTTTCTTGTCAGTATAAGTACCCAGTTTACTTCTGGGTTACATTTAAATATCAATACATTAGAAGGATGTGGCACTGGGTTGAAAAACCAGTGATGATGTGATTGACCAAATCAGTCACATTTCTTTTCTGGCTGAGCTGAGGTTTGTGATTTACAGGCTGCTTTGATGCCTTAGAGAGGCTGGGAGGTTACCAGAACTGCATGAATTGAACATTACCTTCTACAGAGTTCTTTCAAATAACTATGATTTAATTGAGGATTACATTTTTGGAAATTCAAACACTGTAGAGTATCCACTAATTGCTCAATGTTCTAAAAATAAAGTTAACACAAAAAATCAGCCCTACAGAATCAATTTAGAGTCTCCTCTTTCTGAACTTTCTAATATGTGATAATAAAAATTCTTCTTGTAAGGTATTTTATGTATTTTGTGACAGTGCAAGGCATTTAAATTAGGACCTCAAAATGCTCATGAGCACATATTTGTTAAGTTTTTCAACACTCAGTGGAAGAAAGTGAATGTTATTGCACTAGAATCTGCAACAGAGTTGGAAGGAGAAAAAAATGTAGGCCTCTAGACTCTGTGAATCCTTTTACTTTAACCACAAGATCTTCCTTTTGCATCTGTGACTCAAAAAAATAAGTTATTTTTCTTCATTGTAACGAGGCGTAGTAATTAGAATATGGAAAAAATTTGTGGCCTCTGAAGCTGTGTGGAGATGTCACTACTGGATCTTAGAGTCAGTTGGGGCTTTGTGGTTAACCAGAGATAGAATTTGAACCATCCTGTTCCAAAAGCAAAGGCTCTTCACTGTTGGGCTAAAAAAGGAATCTGCGCTGGCACTTTGCTTTAAAGGGACTGTGATGTTCACATGTGATAAGGTTTGGTTCTGACTGCTCCAAAAATGTCATCTGTGTGTCCACAGGAAGGATAGAGCAGCAGGAGTTCCTGGGCAGTGTTCAGCAGCTCTTGATGTCTGATTTACTCATCAGTCAATTCATTTACTGCAGCTCTGTATGTGCAGTGATATGGCTCAGTGTTGTATAATTCGTCTCCCTCTGCAAGAGATTCACTGTCCTGTTCTGCAATGAGACCTTGGAAATGTGTGAGTGTTGCTCAAGGAACTTCTTTTTTCCCTCTTTCTGCTTCAGTTCCTGTTTTTGCTCATCTGCTTGACTTTACTGATTGCCTTCTGAGCCTACAAAACTCCCAAGGCAGGGAAAACTGCACTGCCCAGCTCTTCTGTCAGTCTATTCATTCCAATATCATCCACCTACATTGCCAGGGAATAATAATACACACAATTGTTTGAAAACATCTTCATTTATATGCTTTCGAAAGTGCCTTTGTGTCTGATCATCAGGATGCCATTTAAAATTCATCAGACCTCAAAACCAGTGGTTTGGAGTTCATCAGAAATTGGTTGACTCTTGGTTGTTGTTGATGGTCATAGGGGATGTAGACCAGGAGGACATGACAGAACCATGGGATGGCTTGGGTCGGAGAGAACCTTAAAGATAATCTGGTTCCCATAGGCAGGGACACCTTCCACTATCCCAGGTTGCTCCAAGCCCCATCCAACCTGGCCCTGGACACTTCCAGGGATCCAGGGGCAGCCACAGCTTCTCTGGACAAAAGATTGCACAATTATACTTCTTAATGATTTTAAAAGCAGTCAGCACTGGAAGGCTGCCCTTGCTACTGGATCTGCAGAGAAAGGTGAGTTACCTGGTTTTGTTGGGCTGGATGATGGATCCAATCTTCCTGGCCTTGTCCACATAGAAACTTCTACTGATTGACCAGAGGTGCAATTCCAATGCTCCAGCCATTCCAGCATATCTTACCATATGGTTATGCTTATTCCCATGTAAAAATATTTGCTCAGGGAGTAATATTATTACAGCAATAAGTCTGTGTCATACTTATCCTTGAGGATATGAGCTCTTTAAGTGCTGAAAGCTTTAAGGGAGGAGCAGTGGTGGCCAGTGAAGGGAAATAAGAAAGAAAAATTCTGTTACTGCAAGGAACCCTATATTTGACCTTGACTAAGTTAAGGAGTAGCTGATGCATTATTCCCTCATCTTAAGACAACCCATATACATGTGTCATCTTGACTATGTCTTCTTTTTTTGCTCTCCAAAATTATATTTTTTGGGTGATATTTGAGAATTTTTTTACATTCATCTGGAGTTTGAGCAGTCCAGCAGCAGGGTCAGAACAGGGGGTACTGCTGTAAGCAAGATTCAAAGGAGGGTCTTGCAGCCCTCAGATCTGTTAAGCTCACTGTGCGTGTGTCAGGAGCACACAAATATGTTATTTTTACTCAGGATTTCCCCAAAGTAAATAAGGCTTCCTACTGTCTTTTGAACTCCCATGAACTCTTCTGATGCCCAGAGGCTGCAGCCACGGTTTTATTGTTCACCTCTGGGAAAAGCAGAGGCCCCGCGTGTCTCCATCGTTATGTGAGCAGGAAGTTTGGGTTAGCTGCAACCCGTGGCTGAAAGGAAGGGCCTTGGGATTGCTGTGTGTCTCCTTTCTCAGGAATTATGCCTTTCCCTGGACTTGTCAGCAGTGGGACAGGTGGCTTACAGCATCCAGATCCAGTCCTTGAGGATTAAAGCAATAGACCTTTCACCTTAACATTAATGCAAGAAGGATTGTTATCCACCTTGCACATTAGGCCTGTGTAACTAGAGGAAGAGAAATCAATGGAAACCAGGCCATGGCCATTTTCCCCATTCTATATTTTAAAGAACAATTGTCTTTCCAACTGTTTCTGGAGTCTGGAACAGGATAAATCCCTCAAGAGAAGGGTTACATACAGAACACAAGTGATGTGGCCAGAGTTGAGTGAAAAATATGATTTATTGTCTGTTTTTACAGTTTATCTTGCTACCATTTTATATACACACTTTATAAAATACCATTATATTTGTTACCAGCTCTTGTCTGTATGTCCTAGTCAGTTATAAAGCTCAACGAGGATCCACTACAGCTCTTAAAATAGCCAGACATGTCCTTGCTTCAATGAGTTCACCGTTTCTAACTACAAAATAAGTTTTAATTGCTTCCTATATCTCTATTGTGGCTTTTTCGTCACTTTAGTCTGATTCTGTTCCTTCTTCACAGATAGATTCTAGACAGTAAAGGCAGAGGAGCTCAGAGAAGGCTGGCTGTTGTTTCTGTTTAACAGCCTGAAAGGTTTCTACTGGTGTTACATGGGGATGATTAAAAGGGAATTCCCTCTGTGTAGAAACCTTCAGGGGAGAACTTGTTAGGAGAAGAAAGACAAGGAATATTACAAATAAACCCTACCCATCAGCAGATATTGTCAGCAAACCCACTTCCAGCTGAGATCATTGCACAAAGCCCCTGGTTACTCCAGCTCCAACATGGAATCAGCCTTTTTCCAACAGAGTTCTTTGGGCAGAGAAGTGCTCACGTCTGCATCAGTCCTCCTTGTCTCAGGAAACAGCCTTGGCATCGATGGACAGGAGTTCAAGAATTACTCAAACTGCCAGATTTCCAAGATTTTCATTATAGAGCCTCCTCCAGATCTGGAGTACCTCCTGGCTTCAATTGTTTGTACAACTGGGCTGCCTGCAGTAAAAAAATGTTCATGTGCACTTGTGGGAAAGCCCTGACACAGGTAACCACCAAGGAGAAGGCAGCAGATGCTCTGCTTGTGGACGGGGGACAATTCTATTGTCTATTATCGAGCTACTCTGACATAGTTTTCAAAACAACAGCTTTCTGCTTTTAACAGCTGTAATCCTCACCAAGAAAAGATGAGAAAAGGAACCTCACTGCACCCTCTTGAAGGTTTTTCTTTTCATAGAAAACTCAGATTTTTAGTGTGGAAGAAAAATATTTCTCTTTTGCCCCTTTCTTTTCTGTAAGAGAAGACATAAAACCATTGACATTCTTCTATATCTAACAATGGTGAGGTTTCATAGTCTTCATAAAACATGCCAAGTTTCTTAGCTAAAGAAGATTAGGACATAACAACAAAGCTTCATTATAATCAGAGGCTCTTCATTAAGAGGTTACTGGATATTAGTCATCTATTGATACTGACAAATATTTCATAAGCAAGTTCTTTTCTGCCTGAAGTCAGATCGCTGGTGCGTTTACCAATGAGAGACCACTAATAGAGCTACAGCCTGTGGGCAAGTGCTACAGAGAGTTTTCTGGTGTTGTGTTACAGGAGAGAGATGTAATTTGAGGGCGTTTATGTCCAAGAATTGTTATTTGTGATCAGGCAGGGCACAGAGGGACGACACGGTAGCAGGTTGCACAGCGCCATGGAGGTGACAGTGAGCTGGAGGGGCTCTCCCAGTACAAACTGGGGGACCAGTCCAAGCAGCCAGAGATGGCAACAGGCCAGGTCATGGCAGATTGATTTGTCCTGAACCTGGGAGGATCCTTAGAGGGAAGGGAGCTTAAAGAAAGCTGTTGGTAATAAGCAGAATTGGGTTTTAATGGCGTTCACAGAGATAGAACAGAAATAAAATCTGTGTTTGCGTAAGATGGCAGGAGAAGCGGAAAGCACAGAGCAGCAGTGGCTGTCTTGAGCTGAAAGGCTCAGCAAGCAGTGCTTAGGCAGCCAGGCTCCATTAAGATCCTATCCATAATGCATGAGGTTTGGAAACCCAGGGGACTGCCCAACAGAAAGGGAAGAATCCTCCAAACTCCCCTTCGGAAAGCCCAGGGTTGGCTGTCCCAGAAGGGGCCGGTCAGGAGAGCACTTTGAGTAAGTAATGGCTCACTTTGGCAGAGGTGATGGAGCGCTAATGCACTACACGGGAGCCCTCCCCGCGCTCACATGCTCCGTGCTCAAGGATCACTGCGGGCAAACAACGCTGGGCTTAATTCATCTGCATTACTCTTATTTTTGTTTTATTTTGGGCAGATTGTGGGACATAATTCCTGCCTTCAATTTTCCATCAGACTGGAAATACCAATGTCCTCCTGATAACTTCGTAAACCCTTAAACATTTAAATGTTAACCATTCATTTCTCTGGTGTGGTTCTAAAAAGATTAGGTGTCTAGTTCAACAGTTATGGAGTTCAGAAGAATTCACATGAAGAATGTTGGTTCACATGACTTAAGCACTGCAACAGAGTGGCCAGTCTGAAAATGTGCATTTGGACTTTCCTTGAGACACTGATTTGGTCCTCACACATTTTCCTGTCTTTTCTGCTGAAGTTGTGTGCTAGACCTGATGTCCATCATGGCAGTCCTGTTTCTCATTTCTCATTTGTGAGGTATTTTTGTGTCTTCAGCAAAAATACCATATTGAAAAAGCAGAATTATTAATTCAGATTGTTTCTTCATTAGAGTTATTTCTCCTGGAACAAAGATACAACATGCACTGATTGAAATGAGTGAATAAAATGGACCTTGGAACTGAGGAGATATTTCCCAGCACATTTTATTTCCCTGTGGCCTTTGCACTGTACAGTAACACCAACCTGAGCTGACCTTCGGGATCTTCACAATGACTGTGTTGTCTGACCTTTTCCACCTCAGAGAAGATGGAAGGTCTGTCAGTTCACACATACCCAATTTATCTGCAGCAAACTATAGAATTTTGGAGAATATAAAGCCTCCATCCCAGACACCACAAAGTATTCAACTACCTTACGCTTTGGCACCAGCTGAGGGAACAGCTGGAACAGCAGGGATGGAAGTTACTGTACCAGAAACATCTTTGGCTCCACTGAAACCAAACTTGGCAAAGTATAATGGTAAATTTGCTTCTCGGGCCTGAGAGGTGACAATTCCTTGTTCTTTTCCAGTAAGGTTTCCTGCCTGGGATTCAGTTTGACAAGTAAGATTTTGAGAGATCTCCATGGTCTTGAACTGTTGGAATGTGTCCAGAGTGCAACAAAGAGAAGATACCTGAATGTTCAGGTTTATAGCTCAATAGCTTGGAGGAGACTGAAAATACTGTTGGTCCTTTTTCTGAAGCAAAAGCAGAAATATAATTCTTTACCCAAATATAAAAGGGAACTGATATTAGTCTTAGAGTATATAAAAAGCTGATGTGAAGAGAGAAGGGATTTTTTTTTTAAATTGTGGATAAACTAAGAGACAAGAGTCTACACTTAGGCAAGGAGCCTCAGGCAAGAGTTTAGGAAACCTTTACAAATGATAATGGCAATAAAGTACTGAAATGGATTTCTTAGGGAAGTTGAAAGACTTTTTAGAAGAATTTGTATAAGAACAAATGGATCTTGCTGCAAAGAAGGGAGAAGGACTAGATTACAATGCTCTTCCAAGCTATAATTCCATAATTTTATAGTTTGGTTATAATTTGGGCAATGTCCTGGGCTTGTGCTGCAGAATTTGTTTTGCCCCAGTTCTATCCATCTGCCACAGACAGAGTGGGACAAGGTCAGGAAAGTTTATTCTTGTGCATCTTTCTTATTCTTGTGCATATCTTCATTTAGACACAGAATGTTCTTGCCCCAGCCTGGAATCCAAAGCCCAACTCGCTGAGTTTAAGATGACTGAGAAATTTAGAAAGAACCATTTCTAAACTCTGCAGTTACACACTTGGCCTGTTCCCACATTGGCACACGATGCACAGGGATCCTGTGAGGCCAAGGTAAATGCTGAGCAAGACTTTCTCAGCCTTTGTGCCAGCAGCACTGGCTGCAGCCTCCAGTGAGGCACTGTCCATCCAGATATGTTCCAGGGCCAGCACGTGCCAGGTGGTTCCAGCTGCACACTATACATCACTTGGGGGAAGTCAAGACATAACTGTGCTTCCTTTTAGGACAAACTGATTTATTAATGTGTGGTTGTCAGTGTCACTGACCTTAGGTAGGGTTTGAAGAATATATGATCCATGGGTTTGTGTTTGGCCTATAAAAATTTTCCTCCTTCTACCTATTTACACACCTCTGGAATCCTGTATGACATTCGGTTTATCTGTGTGTGGTTCAATATTTTTTTACCTCAAGCCAGTTTTATTTATTGTATTAAAGGAAAAGGTCCTCAAGTTTGGGAGTTGTGGTTGTGTGTCTCTAATATTTTTCCCAGCCATTCTGTGCACTTTGCCAGGGTTTGCGTTAGTTCCACTTCACTAGAGCAGAAAAGTCACCTTGTAGGAGCAGCCACTGCAGGCAGTGGGCACTAACCTGCTTGTTGATGTTAATATTAATATTTAGTTATCTTAAACCATGCTCTCACTGCATGTAGAACTTTCTCACAAAGACACTCCCACCAGAGATCCACAATAGGGACCATGTTCAGAAAGTTTCCAGGTATATGGAGCAGTTCCTGAACATGGATGTTTCACATTGACATGGAGAGACCTGTATTCTAGTTATGTTTGTTTCCTTCAAGTCCAAAACATTTCAAGATTTTCCCAGAAAAGCATCAGAAATCCTGAGGAAAGTTTCTAATGGGATCTGTTATAAGGAGCTGAAAAAAAATCCATTCTAAAAGACAGAGTCTAAAATACTTTATTCTCATTGTGTATCTCTGCAGTTTCTCAGCAATGCTTTGTGCCATCCTTCAAAACAGAGCTGTGCCAGGCCTGGATGTTGCTGTGCCCTGAGCAGGATGCATTAGGTCTGTTTGTCATTCCTATGACCTTTGTCTCTGGACATCTCTTTGTGGCACTCAGGTTCTACATCTCTCAGGAGCTTTTCCCTTCTCACTGATCCCTGCACCGGCGGTGGCCGCTCTTCCAGTGGGACTGAACCATTTCTGCTCTTCCCATCTCTGCACCCTGACACTGGGAAACAGAGCACCTAGGAGGAATGGGTGGGAGTTCTAAGTGATGAGGAGGTGTTAATTGATTGTATTTCTGTTTGAACTTTCTCTTTCCTCTTTTATCCACCAGGTTGTCCTTACATTTTGCTGTAGATACTGAGAGAATATTGTAGCAGGTTTCTGCTCAGATCTCTTGGTACAAAGTCTTTTGTTTCAGTTGAGATACTGATCTGACAAACTCAGAAGTGAGTTGTTGGTCTCTTCATAGTATTAGGAAGGTCCCAAAAGAAGGTGAGATGGAAGGTTGGTGCTCCTTGCATAGTCCTGTCAGCAGATTCCCAGACTCCTGTGCAGGGAGGAGGAACTGGGGGGAATCCTCCTCAGCCTGGGAGGAAGTGGTCTTGCTGTTGGAGACAGCCGTTCTGGGGAGGATCATTAAGAATAGCTGAAATCAACCCAGACCCTTGGAAAAGGGATTCCAGGTGAGTACAGGATCTTTTCACCACTCCAGACTTTGATTTTGCAGCAAACCCAGTGTTCACCTTGTTTTGAAAGCAGAGATACTTGTCAGCAATTATTACTGAGCTAGAGTGAGCACAGCTGAGACAGATAAAGTTGTCGGCTGTGTCAGCTGTGCTGATGGAAGAGCAGAAGGGCCAGCTGGAAGGTTGAAAAAGACCTTTGTATTTGAGACGCAGATAGGTGGTTCTTGCATAATGCTGCAAAATGGTTGAGAGCATCCTTGGTTCTTGTGCACTAATTCCACAATTGTTATAGAAAAGAGCCATCAGTGATGGGCTAAGAGGGTTGTTTTATCACCAGGAATCATGTTTGGTGTTGGCAACATATTTTTGTAGGCATGCAGGACTGAATCTTTCCATTTGAGCTCCCCTTGCTATCCAGGGGTTTAATTGGGCTCCTCCTTCTGCACACTATTGGTTTGCTTATCATCCATCTTTCATATGTATTTCTTTAAAACTACAGCTTGCTGATTTTCTCCAAAAGTTTTTCATAGTTGTGACTGATAGCTGTGTCAGATATACTTTTTTGGGGAAAGTCTGGTCGTATAGAATTCTAAGACATTTGAGACTGACAGTTGAGGTGTTGCCAGTTTGGCTGCTGGGCTTAGGTTGTCTGTGTGGCTGGTGGGATTCCCTGAAAGGTCTCTTAGAAGGAAGATTGAATGGTCCTAGCAGGAATTTCCTTTAAATGCTACTATTGTTTTTATATAAAATTAATAATAAACATACTTGGGGCTTTTAAGACCTAACCAAAACAGTCTCTTTGCTCCAGTGCCGGAGAGCCAGCAGAGGGAGTGTGAGGTAACACTGAACATCCCTGGGCAATGCAGGATGGAGACACCCAGGGAAAAACCTGGGGCACAAAAGCACTGAACTCCATATTCCTTTCAGGTCCCATTAGGAAGGAAGGCTAAATAATCAGCCCACCAAACAGAAAAATATCGTGGTAGTAGTAACAAAACCCATTTTAATTCCATGCTTCTAAGTGGATATTAGCAACAATAACATTAAACAAAATTAAGCCATAAAAAAGTACTCAGGAGTGTCGTATTCCGAGCGAGCACTAGAACCTGATGAGACTTGGGATGTGCTTTCTCCATTACAGATGCTCCCAGGAAGGAGGTGAAAATCTGTGCTTTGCCCTTGGCATGCTCAGACTTTTGTGTTTGTTTCTATATTACTGTCTTTCTCTCATCCTCTCAATAAATTCTGGGTTTCAAGCACTGTTTTTCTCAGTCACAGCAAAAGATGTTTAATGCATCTTCATTAATATACATGAAATGCTGTTCCTGTTTTCTGCTGAGGAGGTAACTGGGGCTTTTCCATCTCAGGTCTGAGCTGTGTGTGTGAAAGTGGGAGAGACAAAGAGCAAGGGAAGGGGAAGTGGGAGAGAGTTGGTTTGTGTCCATGTGTAGGTTGTTTAAAAAATCCAATCTTTTCTTGTAGAATATATGTTACATATCCAGGAGACACTCAAAGCAGAGACTCATGTCAAGCAGGGTGAGAAGGGGAGCTTTTTTCCAAATTGTTAAATTTTCAGGCCTGTCAGCCAGCTTTTAATCAGTTTGGTGTGTGTCATGTTGGAATGTGTGTCCTGTTCTGGCTTCTTCATCAGAATTTCCTATCACAGAAAATCAAACATATTCTACAGAATTGAAACTGGATGGCCCTTTTTCAATCCTCTGTTTGCATGACAGGTCACACTGGTACAGAAATCAGAGTGACATTCCTGTGTATCAGTATATCAGGAATGATAGCAAAGGAATAACAAAAATAACAGGACATACACTTGGATTATTAATCAATCGTGAAAGTAATTACAGCTCATCAACCACTTGGCCTTGTCTAGGACATTTTTTATGCTAATAAAGGGAAAGATTTTTGCTATCAAAATAAATCCAAGTGTTTTCACTGCTCAGAGCAGGAAGATTCACCATCAAGTCACTTTGAAATTACAGTGGTGTGATAAGGATAAACTATCTGATGAAAATAAAGCATCTTTTTCTGTGCTACAGTCAGAAACGTTAACTTTTTCTTGGAAAGGTTGTTCCGTGCTCCAGTCAGATCCTGTCCAGTGATTTTCTCCCTTAAAATGTATGCATTATGACCTGTGTGTAAGTTCTAGTCTAAGAAAAGATTTTTACAAAGCAGTGGAAAATCAGCATCAGCTCAAAGCTTGAAATATCTGGAGGTTTGACTCACGAAGGCAAATCGAAAGAGTTTTTTATGTACAACTTGGTAGAGAAATATAAGAGAGAAATGGTCTGATAATGTAAAATGTTTCATAAAGTCACAAGTTGTGTGAGGTTGCAAAAGAAAACCCAGAACACGCAACAGAAAACCCTAAGGAAAAAGCTCTGGGGAAAAACCATTAAAGATGATACAAAGGAGTGTAATTTCTTGAGGTAAGAGGAGATGATGAAATTTGTTCTTGACTGAGTCAGCACACAGAGGAGCACATTTCTAAGAAATATGATAGAAGTACAGCCACTAAGACTGAGTATCATTCCTAGAATACTTTAATTGCTGCACTGCTCAGGATTAAGGACTAGAGAGCCTCTTCAATCTCAAAGATTTGTTCACTACTTCACTACATAGCAGATAATATTTCATATTCTTGCAGATCCTTCCAAAGATTGTAAAGAGCTTTAATTAATGCTTCAAATTCCCTTTGTGATCAACAAGTGCTGTGCTCCTTGCACACGCAGGTGATGGGAGGGGAGCCTGAAGTGCAGCCCTGTAGGGATGGGCCTTTCCAAGCTCTGGGCACTGCTGAGTCATTGCTGCCTGAAGAGAAACAGGAAAACACCTGGTCTGGGGAACCAAACACCTCAGCTTCAACTGTACATGTGACCTGGCCTCCAAGACCTGCCAGTGAATAAGTTTTTAGATTGTTCTGATAAAAATATGTTCAAAAATTTGACATACAGTCTGTGAAGAAAGTGGTATTATTTGGCAACTTGTGCTGAGCTGTGGTAGATATTGCTCTTGACAGAGAGAACTTTATCCCAGATGACACCTCATAAGCATCATTTGGTCCTCATTTTATATAGTCCAGGTGAAATCCAGAGTACTGGAGTGAAGAATGCTGCATTTTGACCCAGAAGTAGAGAATATCAGAATCTGAATCAATGTTTGAAAAGAATCAAAGGCTCTTTTGTCTACTTTGACACCTGATACTCTGCAGCAAAGATTTCCACTTCCAATGAATAAAACTGCCCTAGGCTTATTTCTTCTTCCAAATATCCAGGGAGTAAATCTCTCCAATTGTTCCAAACTGCATCAATATACAATATCAGGAAGAATGTGCAGGAGAATGGATATAATGTGAAAAATCTACAAGGCTGAAAATAAAAACTAAACAACCCTCTGATCTGCAGCCTAATCCCATGGTGCAGCTGACCCAGAATTGTAATGCAAATATTGTAGTTCAATCAGGCTATTTTAAGACAGGATAGGAATGAGGCTTCTACTTTCCCCAGAAGGAATGTACATCATTGCCTCTTCTTTAATTTCCTTTTGATTAAAAAAATATTAGACTGTCTGAAGAGTATGTGCTGTCTTTTCTGTGTGTTGAGGGAAGAGGAAAATCAAAAGGAATGAGAAATACAGGTGAACTTGTCAATTCGGGTTCACTGGGAAAAGCTTAGAACTCTTTGTTAGATGCTCTATATGTGCTGTAGTTTGGCTGATTAGGAAATGCAATTTCTTTGCTTTTGCATTCTAAAATTCTGAGATCTTACCGTGAGTTTCTAGACAGGGGGATGAGAGTCAAGTTTCTGTGTAGTTCTTTCTTCCCTCCCAGTTGTTCCAGGTTTATTTGTACAGCCATTAGTTCAGTGAGATTCCATTCTCTTCTCTGTGAGGTTTGATACCTAGAGCAGGCTGAAGCTGAGCTTTATTGCCACATTTCCTGCAGCCAACCCAAATAACCAGTGGCAAACCCTTTATTTTTAAGCTTCCCTTGTTTTTTTGAGGTTTGCAAAATATTTGCAAAATGAAAGAAGGTCTTAAAAAAATCTCCAACTGCTTTTGCTATGTTTTTATTCTTGAACTGATTGTGCTGGCAGTTTTCCATGTGTTCTTTGTCTGCTTTGGAGCCAAACGGGTTCAGTTGTGTGGCTGACATGCGACTTTGGAGCAGCTGCCAGAGCCTTTGAATAGCTGATGGCTCAACCTATCCAGCCCCAAGAGATTTAGTGGAAACCATTTTTACTGCTTTTCACATTCTCTCAAAAGTGTTTGGGAAATGTCAGTTGCTAAAAGCATCCCTGAAATGACTCTCCAGGACATGATGGGGAGAGTGGCTTTTCCTGACAGCATCACAGAGAACAGGATAATATTAAGACAAAAAAGAAAAAAAAAAAAAGAAAAAGAAAGGCCAGATGATGGTTTTGCTATTAAGAAGACAATATCAGAGAAGGTTGAGGAAGAAGAACTGCTGACAGAGTGAGCTATAGGCTTTATCAGGAATATCCCTAGGCAAGGGAATGTTGATTAGGTTGAATCTCTTGAATTTCTATTCTTGTGTTTGGTTTTACTGTCCCATGGCTGGTTTGCTTTGTGTAGCTGTGGAATGGCAACAGGGTGAATCTGGGGCTGAGATAATGATTTTACATGAAGATTTGCATGTGGTAGTGGAAAACCAGACTGCCCTGTATGAATATACACATGCACACAGGTAAAGCAATGCTTAAAATTTCTTTAATCTGTAATCCCTAACTTTAGAGAGCCTTGTGTTACACTGAGCTTTCTTCTCGTTAGTATGTACTATTATGTAACAGTTTCTGTTACTTTGTGTGTCGATCTGTCACTCCCACACTGCTCTGCTAAAGCCAAAGACAGTTGCTTTGCACATGAAACTTGAAAATGTGAAATTTTAAACTCTTCATGGATTTTAGACACTCATCTCTTCTAAAGATGATCATTTGATGCAAACTATAGAAGTGTTCCTGGATCTGAAAGCTTTGCAGTATCAATTGGAGTATGGAGGAAATTCTTTTTGCAGTTCTGCATGTTGATGAAGGGAATAAAATCTTTATTTCATGCAGTGCAGGGACTGCCTGGTGCTGCAGTACCAGGGGCCATAGAACTGTTGGGCTGAACATTTTATGTGAAACAAGTGACAAGATCCTGAGTGAAATGGAGCTGGCAGCTCCAAGCAAATGGCCACACAAGTGTGCCTGCAATCTTCACAGCATGTTTTTAGGTTTTGTAAGGACAATCCCCGTCTTTGATTTTCATAATTTTTAAAGTTTCTCTTTATTTTAGCTTCTGCCTCTCTTTTGCAATGCATTAGTTACTATAGTAACTATGCTGGGAATGGTATAGGAAGAGGCTAGTGCACCCTAGCAATGAAATAGAAAGCCACTTTATATAATAGTTGGAGATTTATATCATGGGTTTGAAAACACAGCAGTTTTGTGGTGATTTCCATAACCACATATGTGGTATAAGTATATATAGCATTCTTAGGTAATCACTGGTAATTACCCTCTGCTGCCGACATCCAAAGGATGGCAACTGGAATTCTGCACCTCAGACAAAGCTCTCTGACACCCACAGCCACGCACTTCACCGCCATCCCCTGTCCCCTCCTGAGGAAGTTTGGTTGTTATGGAAAATTGTACCTGGAAGCACAACTCTGTGTTACGCTGGATTTACCTTCCAACAGCTCAACAGGGGGTGCCACGGGGTTGTATCTAGGCTGGTCACTTCTGCAGGGATATATTCCATGCCTATATTCCATGCCTATATTCCATGCCTGTACTCCATCCCTTCAGTATAACAGCCACAGAGTCTGGGCTGTGATCCTGTTATCTCTTTAGCTGCCCTGCTCTGAGTCAGTGTTTTCACAGGTGAATGCCAAACATTGCAGGAAGCAAAGGCAGAGTAGGAAGTATTCCTGAAGCCAGTTCTGACCTGTAGCTCCTGCATAGCTCCAGGAGACACTGAAGTATGAGCTATTTGTTGATAATGATGTATTACACACCTGGTAGCTTTGGCCTCTTCTGGTAATAAGAGAATTTTTTCTTTTTCAGGGAGCATATTTAAGCACAGTCTGGTGTAAATTCATACTTTAGTAATTGTGTTCTACCTATCCCTGGAGTTCTGAGTGAAAGTATTACCATTCATTACTTCCTGTCCAAAACTCAGGGCTGCCAGCTCTCATGGTTTTATGGAGTCTCAGGATAGCTGTATTTTCCAAAAGTCCCAGCTCCTGAAGCAATGCAAATATGTGAACTCTATTTCATTACATAAAGGGCACACTTCTGGTTTTCTCAGCTGGGGAAAAGTCTGAACTAGCTACTCAGTGCACTGTAATACTGGGAAAAAAAGGTAATTTAAAGGTGTATTCTTTTTAATGAAGCCTCTAACTTAAGCATGACTGCTAAGTTTTGGATGTTTGCACTTGACAACAAGGTATTGTTTGTTTATTTTTGCTGCCATGCTTTACTTGGGAGCTTGGATATCCCTCCCTCACTGGTAGAACATCCTTTGCAGTACCTCATAAAAGAGTGAAGATTAAACTGGAAACCTATTTAAAAATGTTTTGAGATCTTTGGATGGAAGCTGTGAAAAACACATCTGTCCTCTTAAATATGCATTAATGTATAAAGCACATTAAAAATTCAGCTCTTAAAATCTTCACCACGTGACCTGAAAGTCTGCTGATGTTTCTCTTGACTCTTGAAGGCAGATTCTCAAGGAGCTGCCTAATTCCTTATTTTAACTCCACAAACCCCTTCAGAGCTGCCTGCTTCTTAGGAGCAGGGAGGAGTGGGGATTAGCTGAGAGAGGAGAATGGCAGGGAAAGGGAGGAAAAGTCTGCGTGTGCCTGTAGTTCCAGCACAGAGCTTTCAGGAAGCATGGCAAACACTGAGCAGGGAAAAATGGTGAGTAAATTATTTCCAAACTACTGACTTTCTGCAGGTTTTCTTGGATTTAAACTCCTGGAACTGACAGCTGACACAGTACTTGGCTGATGGTCTCACCTCATCCATTCCCCTCCCCTACACTGGCCACGGCCTGAGTTTCATCATATCCCACATCCAAGTTTGTGTTTTTCCCTTGTGAATTCATTTGCTTAAAGGATTCCTCACCGTGCAGTAGTAGGATGTTTATTTCCGTAACATGAACTGTTGGATTCCTGTAACTTGGAGCCTGGAGAAGGGGGAAGGAGCAGGAGAGAGACTGAAATATTTCTGTACAAACCTCTGGCTACAGAGCCCAGTAACCTCTCCAAAGCTCTGTCAGCCAACTTCGAGAAGGGCTTGGAATCATGCTCCAGGCAGGCCTAGGAGAAATTTGCATTGTTCACATTATTGCTGGTATTCTCTGCTTTCTGAACAACAGCCAACAGGAAATTCCTGGGACAAATCTTTCCACTTTTTTTTCTTTAATAAAATATTTAGGGGGAAAAAAAATAGAGGGCAAGAGAGTAAAACCAAGCCATACAGAACAAAGAAGGCAATATCAGCCTCAAATTACAGATATGTAAACTTTTGAGACTCCTTTGTGATTTTATTTTTTCTTCTGAAGGATTTATGACCTCATGTGTGTTGTTTCTGTGACATCAGATGGTGTTGCCATGGGAACCATTTTATTGTCAAAAACAAAAGAATTTTGAAGAGTTCCTTAGCAGCACGGGACACAGAGTGCAGAGGATAAAGAAACTACTTTTATCTAGATGATAAATCTGCTTTATTACTCCCATGATTTTTCAGTGCTGTCCTGCTAGAAGCAAAAATAAATCTGGCAAAAACAACAATTCTTGCACCTGTTAATCAGGGACAGAATTTGTCCCTACATGCAAAATCTTGGGAATTTCCTTTCTTGTCTCCTCCTCCAAAATACTGATAGTTTCCAAATGCTTTAGCATATGAGGAGAAACAACAATCTGCTCATTTGAGCTTTACAGGAGCAAGTAACAGGAAGTTTGTGTTGCTGTGGGCTTGGCTGCTTTAAATTGATGAAGTATAATCATGAGCAGAATGAAGTATTGAAGATTCATGTTTTTCTTCCATAATACCTCCAAAATCAAGTTTCATGATAGATTTGGTTGTTCATGCTATTAAATGTAGAGCTCTCTAGTTTGTACTGAGACCTGCAGGAATGATGGAGCCATACCAGTGGAACCATAGGTAAAAAAGAACAAAATGTTGTGATTAAGCGTGGTTAAAATGTAGAATAACATTCAAACCCTGCTGAGAACAACAAAGGATCAACCTGCTAAAAACTAACAGTTAACACTGAACAGATCTGGGAGTTTTAGATCCATAAAAATAGCAAGTGTGTGGTGTATGAGCTCACTGATAACATGCACTGCTAAGTCCTACAATCCAATCTGAATGTGTATCTACACACGGCCCAGTTCTCCTTACAGAAAATATCAACACGGGTTCTGAGAGAAAGTTGTTAGAGGAAATTTTAAAATTCCTTTCACATATGTATCCTGCCCTGGTTAAGATTCTGCAGCTGCTGAATTCAGTGCCCCAGCACTGTTGCTGTACTCCAAAAGACAAGTGATCTCATTGCCATATATTTGCTGGAGTAAAAGGAATATGCACAAGGGGATAGGTAGGTTAAATGCCGTATGGTTAACCCCAACGTTCCTGTTTTAAATGATTCCCCATGTTTGGATGGATATCAGCATTTCACAATATTTTGCTGATCTTTTCCTTTGTAACGAGGTAACCTGGGGAGAGAGAGAATGATAGTGACTGTAATTACTCCAAATTTATATCTGTTCTCTGTCCAATCCACCTCTACAAACGTATTCCTGTAGACCTAAGCAGCTTAGAAGTGGATCTGAGGGAATATCAAGGATGCAGGATCCCAGCATGGGAAGGAGAAGGAAAGTGCTGCTTAAACATTGACACATTGCCAGATGTAGTGCTTTTTAACATTAGTGGAGGCTTGTTCACACTTGTCAAATCACACTGTGCTTGCTAATGTTGCATTTTCATCAAATATATTAGCTCACTCTCTATTCCCACTCTCCAACAATCCTTTTATTTTCATTTTTCCTTCCTTACCTCCATTCCCCTTTCTTTGTTTTCCCTTTTTGCCCTCATGGTTATTTTCTTTATTTCTGCCTGGCTCCCCCCTGTCAGCTGAAAAAAATCAGTCTGACCCAATCTCCCATTTTTTCAAACACGTAGGTTAAGCAGATGCCTGCCTGGAGGAATTTACAGTCTCAGCCTGATGTACAACACACAAGGAATACGTAGGCTGATATTCCAGAGTGGGAGTAGTTAGCTGTTAATCGGCAATTGAAGGATGCACGAAAGAAACACATTTGGGATCTTCTTAGGGAAAAAAAAAAGGGAAAGCAGTGAATGTCTGCCCTGAAGGAAAGGGATCTTTTTTTGGTGCACCAGTGGGTAGTGTCAGTGAAGAAATCGAGTTCAGACCTGAGGAGAATTTTGTGTAGAATACTAGGATGCACCAGAAATAACAGGTTACAGTATTTGGGAGTTTCTGATAGGTGAAAAAGAGGCTCTTAAATCAGTTGTGAAAACAAGCTGAGTTTTATGAAGGAGTTTAATAAAAATAACACAGAGTAGCAGAACCTCCCCTCTTCTCTTTCATTTTAACTGTACACAAAAGCAGCAAGGATTCTCATTCCTTTGCCCCCTCAGCTCTTTTCCCCACTTCCCTGTCATGCAGAAGGATAAAAAGAGAGCGTTGAACTCGGAGTGTCTGATTGGGTTGGACAGGAGAAACACTGAGAAGATCTTTGCTGAGGGCAGGTCTGTAGGCAGGGAAGGAGGGTGAGTGGAAGGGAGTTGTCCTGAAGGGTTCTTATCTGGGGTCTTATCTCATTCCGTCCAAGTGGGGCATGGCTGTCAAGTGCAGATACTTAAACAGGGCCACTGTTAAAGCAGAGCATTGCCCTTCAGTGACTTGAGAGCTGCTGCTGGAGGGAGAATGTTCAGCAGAACAGAATCCTCGAGGATCACTAAGCCTGAACTGTGTAGGGCTTGCTGTCCAGCTGGCAGTGGGTGCTCTTAGGGGCAGGTGTCATATTGTAGATAAATAATTTTAAATTTTAATATGCAAGCCTTTGTCTTCTTATGGCACAAAATGCTAATGCTACATCTTCTCTTCACATAGACAATTTTTTAGAAGCTCAAAAGGAGCTTTTGCCAAGGAAAGATTTCAGCTTGTGCTCCCCCAGTAGTGTCTTGTACAATACAAATAGTCACATTTGTCAAAAACCCAGCAAATTAGTTGCTGAGGAAGCAAAGCCAGTGAAGACTCAGTCGTACCAGCCTTGCTGTGGACCTGGCACCTCTTCTGGTGGGTTCTGAGGTGGGGTTTGTGTTTTGGGGCCTCTGTCAGGGTGGATCAGCTCCTTATATTGCCCTGGGGCAGTTACATATCAGATTCAGGACTAAAGGTACTGATTGGGTAGGACTCCTGTGGCCACTGCTGTATTGGAAGCCCATGGAAAATTCTGTTCCTTTGTGCTGTAGAAGCAGAGAAAACTCCTTGATCCACCAGAATTAATGGAGGAAGAACTACAAATCTGCTCTACCTCCATATCTTGTCATCTTTTCAAGGGGTAATCCCTGCTTTTGTGCCATCTTAGGGTGTTGCATCCATGCTTGATGTGATGAAGATTCCTAAATCTGATGGTTCTCATCCACAGCCTAGACTGTAATGTTTTGGAGTCCTCATAGCCTATGCATAGCAAGGGAACCTACCCAAGTGTTTTCTAAAATAGTCCCTCTTCTTTCTGTTGTTCAGGGAAGGGATGTGGTGTGTTCAGACCTCGGCTTACCACAAACCATCCGTCTTTCCATTGTGTGTAATCTGAGGCTTTCCTGTGTTTGGGGAAAGATTTGCAGGGGACTTAAGGAAATTAAGGGAAGTAACATGTGAGAAGGTACAGAGCTGCTGGGATTCCCTGGAATGGCTGTGGCTATGATAATGAACCCCTATCAAACACCACTTGCTAAGCCCCTGCCTCTGTGATTACTTCTCAGCTGAAAGGAGCTTTACCTGAATTAATGTTTTGATTTGGAGGAAGAATGCACTTTTGAAGGGAGTCCCCTCATCAGTTCTGCTTTCTCTGCATTGGAGTGGGTTTAGAATGTATTAAATCAGTTTCTTTTGGAGGCACTTAAACATAAAACGTGCTTTAGGAGTAACATAACATCCAGCTGGGATGTAAGGACTCAAACCAAGGATTGGTTTTGCGGATCATCCTAAAGCAAATATACAGCTGGGCTACTCTGTGCATGGAAGCAGGTTAAACCTAGTCCAAAGCAGAATTCCAGGGCTCGCTTTGATCTACTGAGGTGCTGCCATTGTAGAAAATTACTGGCAGGATGTAGCCAGAAGTAGCTGCAGTTTAAAGATCAGAATTAACTGTAAAGATGAGGAACAGGAGTAACAGGAATGACTCCCACGGAATACATCAGTCCATCCCAATATTTCAGGCTGTGAGCAGCCATGGGTCTGCCCCTCAGCTTTGTATCAATGTCAGATACAACAACTTCTGGTCACCTCTCCATACCACATCCCTGTGCTGAAGTCAACCCCTCTTTCCTCCACGCAGGAGTACAACTGTGAGCTGAAAATTTGTGAAAATTCACTCATCAGAAAAGAATTAAAGCTAAAACTTAATATCAAGAAATGGGAATGGTAAATGGTGTGGTGTAGGCGTCACTAGTACATCCCACATGCCTAGGCATTCCCTGCAGATTGGGCTTCCTGCCGTTCAAAGAACAGGGATACCTGAGGGAACTTGACTTTTCAATTCCCCCCCTCTCCCCACAAAGGTCTTATGAAGAAGGAAACTGGAGGTAAATGTTCCTGCTTTTCATCTCTGGGGTGGGGCAGCTGTTTTCTGCTGCTGGCTGTGAGCCATCAATTTTGCCAGTATTCTAAAAAGGAAAAGATTTTAAAACTTTCATCTTGGAGTCAGGTAACAGCTGGGGTGATTCAGGCACTCTGGGCCCCGTGGCTGGCCCTGATTTCCTCTTGCTTCATGACCAGCACAAACACAGTTGTTTGGTTCTTTTGAGAAGGTTGTGTTTGTTTCTTTTTAACCATTAATGTGCATCCCTTGGATCCTGTGTTGGATTGCTGGTCACAGAGAAGAGAACCACTCTGAGTGTGGGTACAAGGATAAGAGATTACAGCCTGCTGCAGCCCAGACAGCCAGGGAATGATGGGACACAATGGATTTATGGGCTGGAGCAGTACTGGAGGAATCCTGTCAGAGGACAGGGGGCTCTGCCATATGGAGTGGTTCAGACGGGGTGAGGAAACAAAGGAATTCTCACGCAAAAGCAGTGCTGGCATTGTTTTCAAGTCTAGCTTTTTGTTCTCCTTAGACCTAGGAAATTTCATGGTGAACCACTCTAAATGATTACCTCCTAATGCTATTGCTTCTTGCTGTGTTTTTGTGGGAATATTATGAATCTTAATTTCTATGGCCCTTTCTACACTAATGCAGGGATGTTAGGCCACACCATTCCCAGTGGTATTTGATGGACTTGCCAGAGTTGGGTTATCTGTGTCTTAGATCTCTGATGTAATAAAAAATATATTAGTATTGACTAAGCTTTGGTGTTTCTAGAGTCTCAGCTGAGAGCCTGAACTCAGAAGAGTGCATTGAAATAGAAAGAAGGAGTTTTATGGATCCTGTCTGCATGCAGGAATAATTTCTGGAATGTGCTGAGTATTTTAGCTGAACATTTCTACAGGAAAAACCTAGAACATTGCAGTTTCATTCCTTCAGACTGATTTATAAACCAGATTTTTAAGGAGAGGAAAAACTCCAACTTAATTTTTTTTATATAACTACAGACCATTCAAAGTGTACCAAAGTCATAAATCAGATCGCAGAAACAGAGTGATCAGGATTTTATTTTCTGGATGGTCCTTAGGATTCCATTTTCTAGACTTTTCTACAATCTTGTATTTGACAGGGAAGACTGGTAAATAATTTCTTGATTCCAGGAGCTGGGTCTTTGTGAGAAATACAAAATGTATAAAATTCTGTACGACCAACTCCCCCCAAAAAGCCCAAAAACATGATGTTTGGATTATGACTATCTTAGCTGCTGTAAATTGTGAATAAATTCTTTGCCATTGTCTGGCTTTTACACCTTCAAAATAATATTTTCCCCCCCTAAGAGTTAACAGCATGACAAAAGGCTAGGGAGGAAAACACAAGGACAGTACGATACAAGTTGTCCCTTAGAATTAATTTGGGTAAAATTAGTTTTGACATTTTCTCCCCTATCTTACTGCTTTTCTTCTCCTGTGAAAGGGGAATGAATGCCAGGATTTCCAGGGCAGAGTACAGGATCGTGGATCAGAGCAGAAGTCTGTGGGCAGCTTGCCAGTGTGTATTCCTCACTGTCCTGTGGTGCCTGTGATCCCTGAGTCCTGCTCTGAAAGGTAAAGCCAGGTCTTTCTCAGTGTGCACATGGGTAAAACAGGAAAGCCAGTGATAGAAAGCCCTCCCAGATATGGTGCTTTAGAAATTTGGATTTGACTGCATCACATTCAGTTCAACCCACTGGGCAACACTGGATTTTTGCCTCAGCCTAAAAATCGTCTCCACCAAAAAATGGATCCTTCCCTTTGAGGGTATTTTCCAGAAATCTTCTCAGAAGCCTTGCAATGTGTGCAAGAGAAAAAAAAAATTGCAGGGCTGATGCTGAATTCCACCCTCAGCCAGCCAGAGCTCTCCAGCTGCTGCCCCCACTGAGCTCCCAGTCTTGATCTCTCTTGATTTAAACAGGAATAATTTGGCAATTGCCTTTAAAGGTGCACTTGCCATTTGAGATGAGCATCAAGTACCTTTTTTATGTGGCCTATTCCTTCCTCCCTTGCTTTTAGCAGGAGTTGGGCAGGTGAACTCACACCTCCCTTGTTCCAAGGTAGTTCCAAGGGCTCAGCAGTTGATTTTGGGCTCCCTCCCCTTGTGCTGCCATTCCTCCAGGCATGACTGAACCAGCAGCCCTGCACATCCCCTTAGTTGCAGGGTAGAGGCAGGAAAATGTCCCTTTTCTGTCAGTAAATAGCAGTCCTGAGTGCTTCCCAGCTGGTGGCCACGGTCCCCTGCAGCAGTGTCATTGATTTTGCACAGTGCAAAGAGGGTAATTTCTGTCTCGGAGAGCACAGGAGTCACACTGTGTTCCTCCAGCGGGAAGAGCCAGCGGCGTGTCAGAGTCATGGAATCACTGCGGGTGGAAAAGCCCTCTGAGATCGACTCCAGCCATTCCCCTGCACTGCCAAGGCCACCACTGACCCATGTGCCCAAGTGCCACATCCACAGGGCTGGTAAATCCCTCCGGAGATGGGGACTCCAGCACGGCCCTGGGCAGCTGTGCTACCCTGACCACCTTTTCCATGAAGAAATTTTTAGAATATCCAACCTAACTCCCACCCCCACTCCACCCCTCACCCCTCACCCCTCCCCAGCAGAGACTGAGGCCATTTCCTCTCCTCCTGTCCCTGTTCCCTGTTCCCAGAGCCCGACCCCCTTCACTGCCCCTCCTGTCAGGGAGTTGTGCAGAGCCAGAAGGTCCCCCCTGGGCCTCCTTTTCTCCAGGCTGAGCCCCTTTCCCAGCTCCCTCAGCCTCTCCTGGTGCTCCAGCCCCTTCCCCAGCTCCATTCCCTTCCCTGGACATGCTCCAGCCCCTCAAGGTCCTCCTTGTCATGAGGGGCTCAGAACAAGGCTCAATGTGCCCCACTCTGGGATAAAATGTCCATTCTGGAAGGGAAGAGAGTGAGTCTGGGGTCTTGGGGCAGAGGAGATCTCAGGACTGCTGTAGGAATATGCTGGGAATCCTGTGAAGTCAATATTTGCCATCATAAGGAAAGAAACCAAGTCACAGACTGGTTTATCTGTAGGAAACAGAGTCTGGTGCAGCCCGGGGTGTGCTCACCTGTGTGCAGGTGAGGGAGAAAGGTGCCTGTGCTCTCTCATATCTGACAACTCTTACATGTCTAAAGAGCCCAGTCCACCACGAAAGACATCCTACCTCTTTTGGAGGGGAAGGTATGGCGTCCAGGATGTTTGAGGTCACCTTTGTGGTGCTGAATTTCCACACTCACAAATCAAGGGAAGGGTTTTGAGTCTTCTTTGAGTGCTGGTTACACTGAGCTGCAGGCAGGGACAGTCCTTTGTGCTCAGGATTGCTTAGATGAGCTGGGGCTGCTGCAGAGTCATTCCAGAAACCCCCTCAGCTCACAGAATTGTTTCCTGGAGCTTTGTCTCTCCCTAGAAAATGAATTTCTGCTATTGCATCTCTCTTGATTCGTTGGCATGTTTTGTGATATATTAATTTGTTTTTATATTGAAATTCATTTGGCCACCTACATTCTGAACCACTGTCAGCTGAGGTTTGGAGCTCTGATCTTGTACTAGTCTTTCATAAATATCTGCCTATTGAGTGCTACTTTTTAAACTGGATTATGGCAAGGCTGTTAAAAAAATGAATTAAAACCCCCCATGGGGATTAATGAAACTGTGATTCTTTAATGGGTTTGTGGTTTTTTTTTCCTCTACTCTCCGCTATCCAGAAAAGGAAAAAAAAATCTAAGAAATTTACTTTTAATTTTTCTAAAATGAAAGTTCCATTTGTGTGGCCACAGCAACTAGAGCTTTAAGAAAATATTATAAAACAGAGAGATTCATTACAAGACTCTCAGAGTGGACGAAGCACTCACCCTCATGGAACAGCTCTTGTGGTAGGCAACAAGAAAAACAAAAAACCCAAATACCACACATGGTGAGTGCTTGGGAGAAAATTCACAAAAACCCCATAGTGCAACAAACAAAAATAAAATGCAAATGAAAAAACCCCAAGTTATTTATTTGTATTAATGTCCTCCATCTGCTTTCTGACTGGTATTTTTTCTAAACTAGGTTGAGATCCTAAGGTCAAAGACAAAAGGAGGAATAAAGTTCAGAGAGTCTGAGGAAAGTGAACTTCTCTGTGTATGAGAATAATTAATGAAAAATTTGCCAATAGCTGATTTATCTCTTTCACTGGACTCTTGCTCATCTTTACATTGCAACCCTTTTTCTGTCCAGAATCTAAATGTTTTTATTAGAATCAGCAATGTAACTCTGAGGATAACTTTGCTGTGTGGTATCATTTACAAATGAAAAGGAAGGTAATTATTTTCCATTGGTTGTAAATTTGCAAAGTTTCAGTTCCATCCCAGCTTTATCCAGCT
Source organism: Picathartes gymnocephalus (assembly GCA_013390045.1). Lineage (NCBI taxonomy): Eukaryota > Metazoa > Chordata > Aves > Passeriformes > Picathartidae > Picathartes > Picathartes gymnocephalus. The sequence continues at coordinate 80,413 of WEKY01027558.1, forward strand.
GGTGCAGGTTTCTGGGAGGTGCTGGCAGCACACAGCCACTGCAGACCTGGGATTTGGGATTTGTTCTCTTGCTCTTTGCTGAACTGCCCTGGTGTCTCTCCCCACCACACACTTCCTATCCAGCCCAGTGCAGTGAGGCTTGGAAATGAGATTCATCTCCCTGGCATTCCAGGTTTGGAGTCTGAGCCTGGCTTCTTTGTCCCAAGCCCCGGCTCTGCGTGTTTGTCCCCTGTGCTCACGCCCAGCTCAGGGAACGCTGGAGTGGCTGCAGCGCTGCCGTTGTGAGCACCCTCGGGCACTGCAGGAAACACCCGCTGGGCATGGCTGGAGACTCCATCCACAACCAGAAACCCAGCCACAGCTTAAGGCCTTTGCTTTCCCTAACAGCACTTCAACCCCCACTGAGCTATTAGATGTGAAACTGTTCCATCTCCAGCAACTACTTTTGTTGTCTCTTTTTCCTTTTGGCCTTCTCCTGCATCCCTCTTCATTTTTAATATCTTTCCCTGCTTTTGCCTTTTTATCCAAAGTTCCTCTGCAGAGTGGCTTTGTCCTGCAAAAGCAGTTTGCAGGAACACCCTCAAAATCTCCAACTATGTAAAGCATGTACAAGGATCTAAGTTTGGGAAGGGTGTCCTGTCTACATCATGATGTTTTACTTGTCCATAAATTTTCAAAATAAATTAATGAAAAGTGAATCAAGTTCTAAGTCTCCCTGCAGCCCTTGGGTTCCTAAATCAAGTTAATAACCGTGTGTGACCTTTAAGGTGGAGGTGCCAGGCCCTTAGGTGACTGCAGTGGAGTGTAAATCAGGGGCTTCTCAGTTCAGTTCTGCCCCTGTCCTTGGGTACTGTGCTTTCCCCCTTTTTATGGTTTTCAACATCTTTTCTGGTTTGGACTTTGAAAAATTTAGGTCATCAATGGCTGAAAGCAGAAGATAGAAGGGGTATCTGAATGAAATCTGATTTACTGAGGATTCAGGATCCAGTACAGGATTCACTTGTGACAAGTTACTGCTGGAGAAGGTTTGTTAACAGTGTGTGATAATGCGGATTTTCTGTGGTACCATGGCTATTCTCAGGCTCCAGCTAAAGGCACTTGAAGCATTCAGAATGAGGCTAGAAGTGAATGTTTTTTCAGCCAAAGGAATTCTTTGAAGTTATTTATTTACTCCAGCGAAAGAGAGAGATCCTCCTGAGGCTGCTACTTCCAGGATTCCTTCTCAAAATCACCCTGTCATTTCCATTTTTTGGAGGGTGTGGGTGTGGGTGTCTCTGTGATGGAGAAATAATGTTCATGGAGCTTTTGGACCATTGGTGTGGAAGTTGCTCTGGCAACTCCCCACGGCTTATTGAATGCCAAGGTAAATAATAGCCAAAGACATGCATACACTATTATTCTCATAATTTCCTGCTGCCCTCAGGCAGTAATAACTTACACACCCTATTTTCCAAATGTTTCTAATTTATTTCTCATGAGCAGAATTGTCTCATAAGGAAAAATCCTCCCCTTTGCACCCAGTCCCTGCCTCTTCTTTTCCAGCTGCCACAAATGAGGTGAGCAGTCCAAGGAAAAGTTTAGGGATGTCCTGCTCACTGTGAACTCCTGGAAGAGACCACATCCAAACTCCTCACCTCGTTCTCCTTGCTGGTCTGGAGCTCTGGAATTCTCCCTTCCCAAGCCCTAATCCTGCTTGCAATGCTGCCTGCAACTCAGCAGAGAGATTTCATCCTTTATCATCCCAGCCCGTGGTTCTCATACAGCTCCTGCTTTTCTCTCTGAGCCTGAGACTGGGATATCCCTGTTATTCCAGTCCCACCTCTGTCATGTGCACCTGGAGCTGGATTTGCAACCTGCCTTTTGCATCAGCCATAAAGCTTCTCCTGAGAAACAGCAAAACGGGGAGGAAGCAGCCTATTCTATGTTTTCATGATATTAAGGCGGAAACATTGTTATAGGTCTTCATTTCTCCTATGTTAAGGAATATCTGTTTTTCCAATAATTTTTTCCACTTGATTACCATCTATATTGACTTCTGAATTGGTTTTGGGAGTGCAGCAAATGATGTGTAGTGATGGCTACATAATAATTGAAAATGTAGAAAAAAAGACAACTCAAAATAAGATTCTGAAGATTGGTTAAGCAAATAAAATTACTCAAAAATGCCATAAAACTACTTCCATGAATGCTTAGGTGAAGCTGCAGTTTGAAAAGGATATCCCTAGGCTGGATTGTGATTTCACTTTGTGACTCCACTCCTGCTTGAACATCCTTTCACATGAAGTTCAGAAGTGGGAGAATCCAATCCTGAAAGTACATTTATATTCTTCATCTTTCCTTTTAATTTTGGGGGGCTTGTAGAATATATTTTACATTTTAGCTTTGGATAGACTGCAGTGGAAAAAGCACCTCCTCCATTAATTTACAGGAATCCTTGAAACAAAAATGTTATTGTGCTTCCATGCTCAGTCTTGGAAACTAAAAACACAGAAATAAACAGTGAAAATTTGTAGCCATGCTGCAAATTGTTATACAAAATAAATTATTGCTACAAACTGGTAGCTATTGCTGTTTCTTTCCTGTAAATTCGTGTCATTTAGCCTGTGAAGTGGTTAAGGGAGATAGAAAGCAGAATTAGGGGCTTTTTAACACGTTTTCTCTTTCTCAGTCCCATGCACTAACACAGTGTTGTGGTAACTGGGTTGCAAACACATCTGAGATGTTACTGTTCTCGGGGGTACATGAAGTAAGAAGGTTTTATTAATGCACTGGAAAGTAGTAAAGTAAAAAAGTTTTCTTCCTCTTTCTATGCTATTTATTGTGTGCTCTGCCCCATTCTCCTCCCTGCAGCTTCCTGCAGAGAGGGATGTTCTGCTGCCTTGTCTCTTTCCAGCCCCAAAAGCTGCTTTTTTCTGACAAAACTTGGTGATGGTGGAGGCACAGCTGGATGAGGGAGGGGAAGGGTTGGGGAGGAGCAGGGTGGCACAGCCTGGGCTCTGTGCTCACCTTGGGAGTCCTGGCAGGCAAAGCTTTTTGTTCCTGAAGTGTTGCCTGCGCAGGGAATGGCATTCCAGCAGGGAGATGGAAATGGGAGCTTGGGAAGTGGGATAAATCCATGAGGATTGCATCCATTCTTTGGAACTGAGAAGTAAATTTTCATGTGCTTTTTTAAAAATAAGCCTTTTTCTGATTTTGTTCAATTTATGCTTTTATAGTACTTTTTTGTCCTTCTTTTTCTTTTTGTGACTAAGTTTTTATCCACACTTTTTGTGTGGCCATTTTCAAGGAACTCACAAGGCTTTAATTCTGATCTAAGACATTTGCTTCTGTACTAAATAAAGCAGCAATTAATTATTAAAACCATACCTTTTGTGGCTGAACGTTCTTCCTCATAGCTGTTAAACTCTAAGACATATTTTGCTTTTTAATTATTCATATTTTAAAATTTATTTCATGAGTATACAGTAAGTGTTTTGTGGGAAACTGGGAGAAGGATGGTCTGGCTGCTGCTGGAGAATGCAGTGTGAGCCAGGAATGGTTCCAGTTCCGATACAATCTTCCTGGATTGCTGGCAGTGCCTAGAAATACCCTGAGTTTCTGCTCAATGCCTGTGTGACAGCAGCTGTGGGGTTATTTCTGAGGGGCTTTGGTAGCTCCCTTTCTGCCCCTCTTGCTTGCTCAGGTGAGAGCCCAGCTGCAGAGCTGCCTCCAGCCATGGGCTCCAGCACAGGAAGGACCTGGAGCAAATCCAGAGGGGGCACCAGGGTGGTCAGAGGGATGGAGCAGCTCTGCTGGATGGAAAGGCTGGGAGAGCTGGCATTGTTAAGCTTAGGGGTGACCTAACTGTGGCCTTCCAGTGCCTGAAGGAGCTGACAAGAAACATGGAGAGAACTTGAGACAAGGGCCTGGAGTGCCAGGACACAGAGGAATGGCTTTCTCCTGACAGTTGGATATTGGGGAAAAATTCTTCCCTGTGAGGGTGGAGAGGCCCTGGCACAGGTTGCCCAGAGAAGCTGGAAGTGGTTGCCCCATCCCTGGAAGCGTCTCTGGGGCCAGGTTAGACAGGGCTTGGAGCAACCTGGGATAGTGGGAATTGTCCCTGCTCCCGTCAGGGACTTTAGGAACTATTCCCACCCAAACCATTCCATGATTCTCTTACAGGCCTGACAAGGACACTGCCCTTCAGTGTGTTCAGGGAGCAGACTCAGAGATCTAAACTGTTCTGCAGCACCAAAATAACCACGGGCACAAAGCAAGTGAACCAGATATGCCAACATGGAATGCTGTGTGTTCTCCTCCTCTCTCCCCATTGATAACCCCTGAGTTGGAACAGTACAAACCCCACATTTCTGTATGAACTGAGCCACTGTCACTTCGCCCTGAGAAAAACTGGTTCTGTATGATGAGAAAAATGGCAAATTTATTTGCTTAAGGTTTGAAAGATATTTATGAGCTTTGGTAAGGAGGAAATTTCATCTCTGAACAAAGCCTTACACACCAGGTTCTTTGTGAACCGTCTGAAGCCCTTTACTGTAATTATTCATCTGATTTGCTCAGGGTGGATTGGGCACAGCCTATTCCTCCTGACAAACTGAGCCTGACTGCTCCAGCAGTGCTCTTTAAGCCTTTGCCTCCATGCTGGAAACGCCACAGGAGCCCAGGAAGGGGAAATCTGAACTCAGCTGGTGCCAGCAGCCTGTGCTGTTCAGTGTGGGAGTTACTGTGGCAAAGCCACAGCAGAGGAAACCTCTGATGGAACCAGACAGGTCACTGCTGAGTTACAGGGTCCCGTGCTGCTGACAGAGCCATTTTTTTCTAATGAGACTTAAGACTGGAGCTCTGACCTCCCATTGTGTGTTAGCACTTTCTGCAAGGGATGAGAAATTTGGTAGCTGGCCAGACTCCAGCCCACAGTAAGTTCTTATATTTTGCCTGCTGAGATTCCCTGTGCAGTTTCAGGGACACAGAGTGCCCAGCTCTCATTATCCTGGAGAAGGGGAGACTGAGGCGAGGCCTCAAACCAGTCTGTAACTTCCTCCCAAGGGCAGCTCCGATCTCTGCTCAGGGACAGGACCCAGGGAATGCTGGAGCTGGGCCAGGGAGGCTCAGGCTGGAGATCAGGAGCAAGTTCTTCCCCCAGAGGGTGCTGGGCACTGGCCAGGCTCCCCAGGGAATGGGCACGGCCCCGAGGCTGCCAGAGCTCCAGGAGCACTTGGACAACACTCCCAGGGACAGGGTGGGATTGTTGGGGTGTCTGTGCAGAGCCAGGAGCTGGACTGATGACCCCTTGGGATATTCCAATCCAACGGTTAACAGAGATACAGCAACTATTTAACCCGTTCAAAAAGGGCTACACTGCCGCAGCACAGCCCTCTCTGAGTGTACACATGTGCAAACAATGGGTGATGGAGAAGGAAAACATATCCTCCTCCCACTGTAGCTCTGCCTGGAATCTGAGGAAAAGTCTGCCCTTTTGAAGAAAGGATCATATCAGTTCCAAACAATAAATTATTTTCTCCCAACAGATTGAGTGATTAGGAAGGTGCATTTTTGCCCTGCTGCCAGATTTGGAAGGACTCTTGAGGAAGGAGGTTGTCTCCACAGTTTTGAGGTCAAATTATTAAATGATTCAGGAAGTATAACTTTAATTTCAGCCTATGTCTATTTAATGTGAAGAGCCAGGTACTTGTGAGGAGATTCTAAAGGTCTGGAGGATCTGAGTGAACGATAGCCCAGGGATCAGTAAGAACATGCACTTCAGGAAAAGACAGGCTGTGGGAGTTTGTTCCTTAGGGCTGGATATGTGTTTTGACTGGGCTAAAATTGATTTTCTTCACAGAAAAAAAGGCTTAATGGGGGTAAGACGCTATTTCAGTGCCCAGTGCTTTCCAAACAAGAAACCAAGCTGTCTTGGAAAATTTCCAATATGAAGCAAATGGGCGGACAAAATAAAGGGAAGCTCAGTGCACAAGTTCAGCAGTCAAACGGATGTTCAGACTCTTGCTGATCTTAGGGATTTGTTCATTACCTTGGGCTTAGAACTGTTGCAAGGCAAACACGATGCTCTGGGCATTGGGAATTTTAAAATCAGATGTCCAGCCCAATGCCATGACTTTTTTCTCTTCTATTAGTGGACTACTGGAACAAGTACTGTAAAAGTCTGGAGCATTGGAAGTCATCTTTTGGTTAGCTGGTTTGCTTTCTCATATTCTTTTAAAGAAGTCTGCATCTAATTGCTGGAAGGGCTGCATTTCAAACCTCCCTATGGCACCCACTTAAAAATTAACATGGCTTTCAACAGTGCTGACGGTAGCATTGGATGCTGGATTCCCTCAGCCCAGCTCTGTCTCTCTGGATGTGCTGGAGTCTCTGGCCATCATGTACTGGGATTTTCCAGCAGCCATTTTGCCCATCAGGCACGGCCTGGCTGCTGCCAGCTGAGCCTGAAGAGCACTAGAGCTTCATGTTGCCAACTCTTCCCACACATCTTGTGGTGTCAAAATTATAGAATCATCCTGATCAGCAGAATGACATGGGATAACCCATTTCCTTAGAATAAATGTTTGATATTCCCATGAGTTTCTCTCCACTCTTTGGTAGAACTTCATTGGGTGACTGAATATCCATACATAGGATCTCCTTGGCATGGATTCCTTCCATTTCAGTGATTTTATTTCCCTTGTATGTGCACCTAATTTTAAAGATCTTTCTCCTTGGGATGACAGAATACTTCCTTTATAGTAATTAAGAAATGCTTTTCAATGATTATTCTGGAAAACAGCATTTATCTCTCCGTGGAAATGATTATGCTCTAATACTTCCATTGAAAACCAGGGATATTTCGTATTCTAGGGACAAGAGGAGACCTGGGGTTTAGTTACAAGAGCACAGTGAATTTGGCAGGGACATTCAGTGTAATGCTGCTCAGACTGCTTATGAGAGCAGCAAGTCTGGAATGTGTGCTGTGCAAGCAAGGAATCAGAGAAATTTCAGCTCAAATTAATTAGCATTATGTAAGTGGAGAGAAAAGCAGAAATTTAAAGGGGAGGGAGACATCTGTTATGTCTCTGAGTTTCCAAGCCTGCCTGCAAATACAGGTCTCCTGGAAAGACAGGAGGATCTCCGTGCTCTGGAAACAGAGAGTAAGTGATGAGGAGCCACTGGCTGACATCCAGAGGTGTGGTCGATGCTAATCCTGGCTCTGTCTGGTGAGGGATGGTTTGCTTTTGCAATTCTCTGGGATTATTCATTATTACTTTAGGATGGGGTTTATATGGCAGCAAACTGACACCTCCCTTTCCTCTCCCAACAAATTCAAGCAGAAGTGGCAGTGTCTGTCAGACTGATGGATAAAATTCCCAAACACTCCTATCTGCAGAACAAGAAGTTTTCTGTGATATCGAGAAATCCTTGCTGAGGAATGTGTTGTGTTTGCTCCGAGGTGCTGCTGGCAAAGGCACAGCTGGAATATTCCTGAGTATCCCGGGCAAAGAAGTGATTGCAGAGGCAGGGTGGGAGGTAATGTTCCAGCAATTTGGAAATCACTGTTGAGAGTTATGATGTTTAGCTAAGGAAACACTTCTCTGAAATAAGACATTAAGGCAGAGTGACTCCTTCTCCCCCCACTGCTTTCCTCTGGTGGAATCTATTAAAGCGTGTTGTGAGGAATAAAAGGAGTGAGGTCAGGTCAGGCTACATGGCCAGGGAGGGCAGACAGGGTTAAGCAGGTCAGGTCACATTTCTGTGTCTTCTGTGGTTCTCCAGGAATTTGGGGTCACTGCTTAGAAACTGCTATTTGATCAGCTGTTGGTAATTTGAGCACTACACAAGAGCAAGTGAAGTCAAAGATGATTCCTGGAGGTGAATGATAAGTAAAAAGAGGAATGAATGGAACACCAATGCATTAAAAAATTGAACCCACCAATCTTTTGTTTTATTCCCATTTCAAATAAGCTGTCATGGTTAGCTGACCTAGAAACAAGGACTCTGTGTATTTCACTGTGCTTGAGAAATAAGTGCAGCAGAGGCTGTGTGTCTGGGAGAGGAGGACAGGCAGCTGAGATATGCACAAGGTGTTGTTCTCCCATGAAAATTAACTTGTCACTACAAAAGTGGTTGGGCACCAAGCATGGACAAAAGATACTTTGAATATCTGCTAAGAGATGGAGCCGTGTTGAAGGGCTAAGAATCATCTTTATCCAGTAATTGCCAAGTATTTAATAACTTTTTTAAAAAAGTACATTATCGTGAGGTGGTTTTCATCACCATTCATCAGGCTGGCAAATGGAGACATCGGGAGGTTAAATAACTTGCCAAAGGTCAGCACAGACCAATGGCAGTGCTGGCAGCAGTACCTGGTGCTGAACCTTCCCTGCTGAAATGATTGGCCCTGAAAGAAAGGAAACTCAAGGGCCATAAATTAACTGCTCTTGAATGATGGAAATGCCAGTAGAATCAAGTAAGAGGAGAAAAATCTGGCATCAGCAGTTTAGAGAGGGGAACTTTGGGATGGATTTCCTATTCCCGGGGGAATGGAAGAAGGTGGAGTAAAACTGTTTGTTTGGGGTTTTTATTACTTTTCTTTTGTTGTTTGAATTCTGAATAAGGATTTGGCTCAGGTGTTCCTAAATCTCTCAGTCTTTGTAGGCCAGTCTCCTCAAAAAGTTATGATTTTCAGGCCTCAAAGTAGCAACATAGATGGAAAGGCAAATTCCCTTGAGACTTGGTTTATCAGTGTGTTCTTCTCCAAGAGAGATGCATGTGGCTCTCTATCCCCTGCCATCCTTGTTTTGGATCTCCTGCTCTTGAGTTCTCCAGCACTGGAAATGGCTCTCCAGTAGAGGTAATGCTGAGAAAGCCCCAGTCTAGCGGGGAGCAGAGGGAATTCTCTGTCCCTTCACATTCAGTCAGGAAAATCATGTCGTGGAAAGAAGAACTTATTTACAGCCCAGCAATACAAAGTGATTTTCAAGAAGACAAATTTTGTGTCTGTTTTACTGAAACTGTAAGGACTGACAATCCTAGTTATGTCACTCCAGGATTTGTACTCCAGCTCAGAGTTCCTACTCACCATCCTTCTCTACCCATTCCTGCTTGGCAGTTCTTCCTCTGAGCATTGGGTTTGGAGCCATGACAGATTTCTGAACAAAACAGCAATTTCTCTGCACTGTGATTCCCACAGTGTTCTCTGATACACCTGCACCCCCCAGACTCTGAACATTTCATATCCTTTTGTGCAAGAATGACTGCTTTGGAGTTGGGCTGGAGCTGGAGCAGAAGGAGAAAGCCCAGCAAAATGCTATGTTTATTGAAGCATTCAATGAACTTACAGTGCAAGTTAATTGTATATACCATAAAACTGAACTACTACAGTAGTTTTATAGGGAGTGAGTGTTTAAAACTCATTTAAACCTAAACACATTTAATTCATGGCAGATTTTCTAATTTCTGGGTGCTGAAAGTCCTCCTGTTACAGAGAGCAAAAAGAATCACAAAATTGATACTAGAAGAAATTTCTCATTTTTCTGCTTCACACGCAAGGGAGCAACCTTGTGTGGATATTTGGTGATGGAAGGGTTGGAAAAGCAGGGTTAGAGAGGTAAGACTTCGAAGAAGGAAAATTCACTGTCTAATCCTAAGGCACAGATCTCCCCCAGACATTTCACAATGCCAGGGCAGTTTCTCCTGTAGGTTGGGGTTTGTGCTCAGTCTGTGCTCTGCCTCTAGAAAACATCTGTGTGAATTCTTCTCTCTCATCTACAACACAAGTCAAAAGTTGGTCACAAATTCTCATGTTTTCTACATGTCACTAAGGTAACCACTTTAGTGTTTTCCTTTGGGTTATGAAGACTTGAAATGTAGATACTCCAGTCCCACTTCCTTATTTTCAGTGGCTCACTAATGATGTGTATGTTGGGTTTTCCTCCATAACTTGAACAAGAATAGTTCATTTAAAAACAACACAGGCAAATGCACTCTTTTTATAGCAGGAGGGAGAAGGATAAGTGTCAGTCAAGACTAGCTCCAAATTTGTCTCCAACGAGGCCTCCTACAGAATCACTGATACTGGCTGGGTGCCATCGACATTACTCAGGGCTATAACTCTTTAAAGAGTGTTTGTTACGGATTTCCACAGGAGAGAAATTTACCAGGGAAGAACAAACAGATCCTGCTACTGTGTTTCCCTGTGCTCTGGAGAAGTGCTCTGAACTGTTTACAGTGTTGCCTCAGATTGTTCAGAGTAGTTTCGCTTTCAGGGTATTGTCTTATCCTGCTTGGTTTTGGGGATACGAAGTAGCTGAAACAACTCACCTGTTCCCCCCGGGATTCCCGTGTTTTCCAAGGGCGACTCTTCCTCACTCTGGGCCAGGGGGTCCAGCAGGGCTGTGCAGAAAGCTCCTAACTCACTCCAAAAAGGCACGACTGTGGAGATGAGCCAGGCTTGGAAGCGCTTTATCCTGGATAAACTCTGCAAACACCCAAGTCTTTGAATGTAAACCAGTATTAAGCTTCAGAGTTATTCCAACGATTTATTCAGACAAAGCCTGGGAAATGTTTCTTCAGGACACAACCAACCTCAAATGCCCATCATTGGGAAATGGCCTCAAGTTGCACCAGGAATTGTTCAGGTTGAATATCAGGAAAAATTTCTTCACTGGAACAATGACTAAACATTGGAACAGACAAGGCAGGGGTGGAGCCACCATCCCTGGGGGTGTTCAAAAGTAAGTGGGGACTTGTGGACACTTCATGATGTGGTTTAGTGAGCATGGGGTTCAAGTGTTGGATGTGATGGTCTTGGAGGTGTTTTCCTTAACAATTCTCTGATCCTGAGAACTTTCCTACCTGTTCTTCAGAGTAGGAGTGTCGGGGTTGTGTTGTACCTTCCAAGGGTGGAATGAATCTCCTGTTCTTGTGCTTAAATGATGCAAAAAACTCAATGTAAACTTGGGGATGAATTTCACTTGATGGCAGTGCTTGATTTTATTATAACTCCAAGACATTTGCCTCATGCAGGGACTTCTCGTATGGCTTGTCCTTGCTTTTTGGCTTCTCTTGAAAAAAGTTGTGTAGACTATTCCTTAAGGTTTACATAACTCTGAATTCCTTGAGCATTTTTTCAACATAAACCACAAAGGACAGAAAGTTACTGCCTGTGGACAAACCGAGTATTTTAATAATTCATAATGCTTTTAAAAATGTACATCTGATTATTTTTGGGGGCATCCCCACATGACATTTGCCATTTTTACAGATGCTAGGATGACTTTTTTCTCACATGAAGAGCGGTGTAGCCTTTTTTGGTGCTGAGAGGACAGAGAGATGGAGAGCAGTGGAGGGATGGGAATTGCAGGGACTGAATGTCAATGGTGTTGCCTGTGGGAACTGTGGCAGAAGAAAGCACAGGGGAAGAGCATGGGCTAAAGGACAGTGGCTGGGTTCAGGCTGGGATCAGGGGACTCCAGAAGGATTCAGGAGTCCATCAGGAAATACGGGGACTGTGTATTACAGTATTAAAGACTAGAGAAATTTCTGGGGAGCCAAGAGGCATGACATGAAACAAGACATGAAAACTGTGTGACTGCACAGGGGAGGCTTCAGCCTGGCCGGGTGCTCAGGATTTGTTTCTCTTTTCCCTCCTGTTAAATATTGAGGCCAATGGCCATGAAGGCAGAGACCTCCTGCTCTTGGGAGCTCTCTGCTTGTACAGTCCCATCAAGCAGCAGTAACATAGAGAAGCTGCTGGGTGGGAGCTGTTCAGGCAGTAATTAAAGTTATACTGACAATTACAAGGAAAACTCAGCTATTCTGATCTCAAAAAGGAACTTAAAATAGAAGAGATGTCAGTTCAAACATGTCAGTCAAACAGCAATGCTGGGTCAGCTCCTGCCTGACTTACAGACCCATTAAAATATGCAATAAAGACATGGCTGTGGCCAAGAGAATCCACTCATTGCACAAGGTAACCAAATCCAGCCCTCCAATAAAACAGTGTGTGGCGGATCTTTCCATTCCAGCAGTGCTAATTGCACTGATTTCAGCAGGAATGCTCGTGGCTCGAGCACCACACTTGTACAGGAGCACAGGTCCTCTGTTCTCTGCCTGCATCATGCGTGGCAAGGGGATCTGCTGTGAGGTGTCTCTAGTCCTTGTCTGAATCACAAGAGGCTTCTCTGATCTCTCACTGTGAGTTTTGACACAGTGTATTACCTACAGCCTGGTGTGTGAAAGGGATTCAAGGGTGAGGCTGGCAGAAGTGAAGAACTGAAGAAGGGTGAAGTTCCCACCTTTCCTACAGTGTATCCTCCTGGGAAGGTTCAGCCTTCCAAGGAGCGAACACACCTATCCTATTCCTCTGCCTGGCCAAAGGCAGGGCCACAGGGAATGGCGCCACTCCTTAGAGTGCTTGGGGTGTCTGGAATGATGAACTTCAGAGCCCAGGGCAATTTGAGGACAGCCTACATTGAAAAAGTGTATCCATAGACAATGGGAAGGATCAGAGTTCATCCCTGAACCAGGTAGGAGAGAAGATATTTTACCATAGTCGTTCTTCTGGCAGCTGCATATGGTACAGCCAATACCTTGCTGTGCTTCAAGGGCAGAGCACACCTTTGCCTCTGGAGGAGGACATGCACATCCTAATCCCACAGGAACAGCTGCTTAATTAATAAAGCCATGAGGAAAATTCTGTCTGGCTTTTTTCTTGCTTTTCTGACTCCAGGGTTGATGAGGCTGAGGAACAGAGGACAACACAGAAACTGTTTGCTACAATGTGCTTTTTAATGGCTCTTTTGTAGGAAATAATAGTCGTGCATCTGTAGAGAGTTCATGAGCACTGTGCCATTCCATACAGGTTTAACACAATCATGGAATATGCTGAGTTTGATGAGACTCAAAGGATCATTGAGTCCAAACCCTGGCCCTGCACAGACACCTCAAAAATCCCACCTTGTGCCTGGGAGCATTGTCCAAATGCTCCTGGAGCTCTGGCAGCCTTGGGGCCGTGCCCATTCCCTGTTCAGTGGCACTTGAGCAGCTCCTGCTACATTAAAACCCCAGCACTGGCCATGTCACTCTGCAGCAGGAAAACATTAGAAAGTAAGTTGTGGAAATAATCCTGCTGGTTCCAGTATACAATGGGGTTGAAAGTTCAGAGGGAGCTGGGGAATGCAGAGAGTTTCTTCTGCCTGAGTGCTGGACATGAGGTGCTCTCTCTGAGGGTCTGTGGAAGGAGGATTTCTCCTAAGTGAGACATAGCCATCAGCTGGGTTCGATAAAAAATGCAAAATTTACAGAACCATTTCTTCCCCAGAACTTGGTGTCTTCCTTCCTCTCTAAAGAATGAAGTTCTCTGGAGCAGAGTAGGCAGAAAAAACTTCTAAGGTCTCTATATTCAGATGTGCAAATCCTAGATAGTGGAAATATATCCAAGTTTCTGGACAGCTCTGTGATGGTTTGCTCATTCCCAATTAAAGAATTTATGTACAGGATGAGGGAGAAAAGGAGAAAATTGGATGAGGGTCTAGTTTAAGATGAATTTTGGGTTAGAAGTTGTCGGTGTAAATGTTTTATCTCTTTTTTTTTTTTTTTTTTCTGACTAATTAAATTGTCTTCGAATTTTGAGTGGGATATTCCTGTGATATTTTGGCTGCTCCTTCCCCAGGGCCAGCACACAGAATCCAAATCCGTGCTGTGGACTTGATTCAGAATGCAGATGTTTTTCTGAGGTTTTAATACAGGCATTTGTACCTATGATTATGGAATCACAGAATCATGGAATGGCTGGGTTGGAAAGACCTTTAAAGATCATCCATTTCCAAACCTCCTGCCAAGGGCAGGGACACCTCCCACTATCCCAGGGTGCTCCAAGTCCCATTCAGTCTGGCCTTGGACACTTCTAGGGATGGGGCAGCCACAGCTTCTCTGGGCACCCTGGGCCAGGGCCTCCCCACCCTCCCAGGGAAGGATTTCTTCCCAATATCCCATCTAACCCTGCCCTCTGGCAGTGAGAAGCCATTCCTTGTGTCCTGTCCCTCCAAACCCTTGTAAATGGTCTCCCTCCATGTTTCTCGTTGACCCCTTCAGGCACTAAAAGGCCACAATCAGGTCATCCCAAAGCTTCTCTTTCTCAGGCTGAACAATCCCAATTGTCTCAGCCTTTCCTTGTAGGAGAGATGCTCCATCTGGACTCACTCCAACAGCTCCATGTCTTCTCTACCCTGGTCAAAGCAGAAACTCTGAAAACTCCCCGGGAACACCAGGACTCCCCTCTGACCTCGGTGTCTTTGGCACACAAATGACATAAACCCAGTAACTGGGAAAACTCGATGTGGAAGGGCTCTGTATAGGATAAGATCCTACTGCTGTATCCTCCTGGCTCCTGACAGGTGGTGCTTTATGTGGGTCCCTACAGGAGGGATGCTCATAAACCATCATGTTTTATAACTATCAGTGGATCACTCCTCCATGAAATAGTTTAAGTCCTTTCAGATCCCAGTGCCTCCACAACATCCTGCATCAGTGAATCCCACAGTTTCAATTATGAAGAAAAGCCCCTGTTTTGTCTGGTTTTAAATGAATTTATCAGATTTCTTCATCATGGCTCCTTAATCATTGTAATGTGAGAAACAGCAAATAATAATATTTCATCCATTTTATCCATGCCATTTGGGTTTTACATCTCTGTCTTAATTTTCTCTTCTCTGAGCTGAAGATAATGAGTTAGTCCAGATTTTGTCACTGATTCAGAGTCTTTGCCTGGCTTTGCTCTTCCATTTGTGTGCATGTGAAATGAGGACAACACTCTCCACACCATGACTGGTGCTTGTAAAGAATTTAAGGACTAATACGCAGAAAAGATGTTATTGTAGCATTCCAAAGGCTGCTTATAAATTAATTCACAGGGATGAATATAGCTGGCTTGAGCATAGTTTGGTCATTCTCATTCACAAATGGACTTTCTTACAAAATACAGATACCTATTAGAGGCATCAGCTTTTGCAAATTTGGTCATGTGCATCATCCCCAAGACACACACCCAAAATTCTCTTGGCTCTGAAATATGAATATTCCCATGTAAGAAAGGTGTAGAGTGAACCCATTCAGAACTAATCAGTATTAACTGAAAGAAGAGTCTCCCACATCTCCTTATTCATCGCCTGCCTTGTGACTCACTGCTCCTGCAAGGCATTCATCATTCCTGGACCAAATGAAAGGGGAAGTGTGTAGTATTTCTTAAGTCATTCTAGCATAATTAAATTTTGATTTGTCTCTATCAAAACCCTTTTTTCCTCGCTAAATCTTTGAAAGAGAGATTACTATGAGATTTTAAATGGCAACTTTCAAAGTCCTACCGGGTTCTTTTCTGAAGGGTTTGTCTGTAGCTCGTTTTTTTAATCTTGAAAGCCTCTTTTTTCCTTTCAGTTTGTCTGTGCAGATCACTTTGTTTTACTTAATGTAAATACTCCAGCAAATTTCAGAACCAAATAGTGATGGACGTGATTAGAATCAGAACTTTGTTAAGTAGCATGAGAAGACCCTTTATTTCAGCAAGGGAGATCTATCACCTCGCTTGCAAATTATCTCATGCTGACAGAGTGAAATGTTCTGTAACCTGATGAAAACAGAACATGATCTAGCTGTATTGATACAGGAGGGGAAAATGCACACCATGTTCAAAACAAGTATGTTGGGAAAAGTTCCTTCTTCCCCTGTTTTAATTTTCTCAGGCAGAGAGTGAGGTAGTTGTTTCTCTGATAGAAAAGTGCAGGCAGTGCCTGGTGGATAGGTGGGTTTTTCTCCTTTGCTCATTAATTGACAGTTCAGGGTCTGTGTAGCAGGGATGAGGAAGAGCCATCTCACACAGAAAACATCACAGAATGCCATCTTGTGAAATTGGACACTGAACGCATTGTAAAAGGCTTTTTTCAGAGGAACTGATGGATTGTTTACAGGCAATTATTAAGAATATGTCTCTTCCTTCAAATGCTTTTGGTGTCAGGGCTAAATTTCATTTGCTGTTATATCAAATCTCAGATTAAGTCATTATCTACTTCATCCAAGCCACAGAGAGTCTGGCTTAATACAGGGGTTGTTGGGAGGAGTGTTGACCTGAAGTGCATCTATACCAAGAGAGAAAGAAAACCCGACGGTGAAATGCAACATCTTTGAGCACTGATATGGAGCAAAATTATCTGGGTCTGTGCTCTTGTTCACCTCTTTGCTGGGTACACTGGTTTGCTCAATGGATCCCAGGATAAGTTGCAATTCACAGGCTCGAGTGCTCACACAAAAATCTGTTGAGATTTCTTGAGGTCAGGCAGGGGAGAGGTGTTCAGAGCTGGCTGCTCACACATAGGGTGTTACAAATTTATGAAAAATATCATTTATCATTTGTGCAGGTTAAAGGAAACACCATCTTCAAACCAATGGAAAAGGAGGAGCAGGACTGCTCCAAGTGTTGTCCAGGCTGTCCTTTGCCACTCTCCCCACAGATTGTTTGATAGTGCATTTCAGGCTGAAGCCTCTTGCGTGGACTCACTGTACTCAATTTTCAAAGGCATTTTATACGCCAAAGTGAATTCTTTTTGAGTTCTGTGGTCATTGACACTGCCAAAGCTGCCCCTTTTACTGCTCCACCACCACACTCCTCACTCCAAGCCACTGCTAAAAACACATTTGCACTGAAGAAACCCATTTCCAGCAGAAACACGACACATTCCACCACACTTACCGGGGAAGCAGAAGTAGCTATTTTTCAGATCATCAGGTGTATCAGTAAATGTACCTACTCCTTGTCAGTGTTTGTTAAACCTATACTTAAACTGGGCTTTGAAATGGCAGAAAATTGCATGTTGGGTTTATCATTAAGGGGGTGGCGGGGGAGAGAAGGACAAAGCGCTGTCTGGAGTAGGAATAAAGAAAAAGGAGGGGTTTTATTTTTCAAACACTGGCTATTGCTGTAAAGGTGGAATGAAATGTTCCATGACCCTTATGATAGTCTTGACCAAATGTGTGAAATCTGAAATTTATCGCAAAATTTGAGTGAGGGAGGATGTGTTTACCCACAACTTAAATCTTGCTGGAATTTCAACATTTAAATTTTACATTGCATTCTCTTTTTGTTCTAAACTAACAGGAAATGTACTGGTATGACTGCACACTGTTCCTATCAGAATAAAATCTCTGCTAACTCTGTTGATTATAGTTTGCTCCTGAATGGTGCTGGCTTGTACCACATCAGTAGTGAAGAGTTATCTCTACACATTAGCTCACTTTTCCCTCGTTTTGAAAATTAGCAAAAAAATAAATATCCTTGCCTTTTGTCACCATGGCCAGTCTTAGAAACATGTGTGTGAACAAAAAAAAATTAAAAAATAACTTAGAAAAAAAATTTTTACATTACTTTGCAAAATGGCGGGGCAATTACTGGGTTTTTTCACTTTTAAACTCCTCAGTTCTATATTACCCAGATGATCATTTTCTGTACTTGTCTCAAACAAAAATAGTTTTGCTCTAAAAGATGAAATTTGGCACTTAGGGCAAAATTCCCCTCTCCAATCTGCAATGCAGATGCTGTCGCCGCAGAGCCGATTCCCAGCGCCTTCCTGCATTCAGCTCATGCAGAAAACTTCCCTGACCTCCATGGGCGCTGCATGGAACAGGCCACGGGGGAGAATATTCCCCTCATGTACCTCCCGTGTCCAGACCCAAATCAGGACAAACACTGAATCCATGCTGGTGGGAGCCATTTTAAGCTGGTTCTTCTGCAATCAGGAGTTTTTCTTGGAATACCTGAGCACGGTCTGGTGGAGAAGCTGGGATTTTGGCGAGGCTTTGCACAAGTCTGTGAGTGGTTTCCCTTCCCCGAGTCGAGGCGACAGCTCTGCAAACCTACGAGTGAAAATTTGCCATCAAACCCAAATCCTGGCAGTCTGTGTTGTGTGCAGGAAGAATTCATTTCCCCATGGTGCTGCCTTAAAGTTCTTTGTGTCCTTCCATTCCTTCCATCCTACCACTGTCCCTCCAACTCATCCTGTCTGTCACATGCCTAAGATAACACGGAAAAAGCCTACAGGGATCAGACCCTCGGGATGAAGTGGATCTGAATCCTTTTGGTATTTGTGTTGGAGAAGGTCCCTTCCCCTGTGGAGGGAGAATGTGTTAAAGCCAGCGCCAAGTGCTGGTTTTGTGTGCCTCGAGGCAATGAAAGCAGGATTTTCTCTTTAAATTACTGCTAATTAGAATGAATAAATCTAATGAAATAGCAACAGAGAATATTAATTGAAATAACCCCCCAAGTCTCACCTAGATGTAGTTTGAATTTTTCAGTTGGTTTTTTATTTTTGGCTATAAAGTCATACAAATAAATTTATATATTAACTTCTATGCCTAGGAAAGTGTGAAAAACCAAAAAATCACTGATACTGGTGGAAATCTATTTTGGTAGGAATTTCCAGCAGGAATATTTGTTCAGCCATGTTGGAATCAATTTCCTTCTTCTCTGTAAATCACCATATTTGTGAAAAAGAGGGAGAAGAAAGTCACCTAGTCCTGGCTTCTGTGCCAGATTTGGCAAATAATTGAAGGTACAGGAGGAAATTTTGAAAAATAGTTTTTGTTAAAATGAGATCTGAGCCATCATGCTAAAAAATGAGTAGGACCTGGACACATTATTTGTTTAGAAATTGTTATTTTAGTAGTTTTGAAACGTTATTTCTCCTGGTGCAAGGACTGCAGTCAGTCCAGAGCAGCTCATGAAACAGATCCCTGACACTCAAACTCTTCCTGCACCGTGAGCAGAAGAAGGGGCTAAAGCCACGGAAGGAACTGGTGCTGAAAATGGTTCTGGTACAGTTCCCTCCAGTTTTCCCAAATCAAAACCTTACCTCTGGAAAACATATTATAACATAAACCCATAGAGTTTGCGTTTTATGGAAGAATAGGAAGACTTTCTTTGCATCTTATTGCTGGGTTACTACTTAAATTTCTGTCTGACTACTTAAAATGAACTTCCTTTATAGGACAGCAAATATTAAATGTGGTATCACATACACCTTTGTCTGGAATTTTGTTCTTTATAGAGATGTTATTTTTAAATTTCTTGGATGAGACAAGAGGCCTTTCAGTTTAAGTGCCTCACTTGGTTCTGTGGTTTCTGTGTTAGGTTGCTCCTCTATAATTTTTTTCATAACCTTGGGCAAGTCACTTAATACCTGCACTTCATTTAAACCCAAACTGGTGCCAAGAGCTGGAACCTACCTGCCTGCTAATTCTGCCCTCTTCACAGATTTGAGGAGTTGCCTCAGTAAGAAGGAAATTGCAAGATTATTTAATATCATGTATTCTGGGATTAATTTACTCCTAAAAATTTCACGTAAGATACAATGGGATTAAATGATCAATATTGATTTAAATATGTGGATGGTTTTAAAAGAGGAGGTACTGTCTCAACATTAAAAAAGGTTCTGAGAGGTTTTGCCTTGCTTACATGATTCATATATTTTAAATGCAGTATTGATCTTTGCCATTCAGTGGAAATGAAGGGATAAAATTCTCCTTTTCAATTACAGAATAATACAAAAGGGACCACAACTATTTTAAAGCTTTCCCTTTTGAAGCTGTAAACAACACCAGTGCTAGAACATGCCTCAGACTGTGGTGTGCAAACTTATCAGCTGCAGTGCCCCAAACCAGCTCAGAGGGGTCTTGTCTGATCCTCCAGGACAGACTCTGTCCTGTGAGAGAAATTCAGTGAAAATCCTGGTGATCAAGGTTTCTCCCAGAGTGTGATTTCCCATCCCCTGCCTGTTACTGCATTACACAAGAAATCTCCAATTTAGCCTCTAATCCTGGCAAGCATTTCTTGGCCCACGTAACTGTCCTTTCATGTTGGCCAAGTTTAGAGGGGGAGAAGGAGGAGGCCAAAGATGAGCCAGCTGGTTTTAAACCCTTCAGAGCATTCTGTATTCCCTGACACGGGGAACAAAGACAAGCTCTGTGCCTCCTGTTTGCTTTCTGGAGAACGGCTGGGTCATGTTTGGGAAACAGAGCTCATGTTCTCCTGCACTTGTGTCTTGTGAGTGGTGTAGTGCCTAAAGACCAGGAGGGATAAACTTGTGCTCCAAAGGAAGTTGGCAATAAAGTTTGCTCTATAAAAAGAAACCTGCAGTTATGATCCAGTTTCCTATTCTGAGTCAAGGCAGGGTGTCGAGTCAGAAATTCCGACCCAGAGGGTCAGGAAGGATTCCAGGACATCTTGAATCACAACTCCAATGTGTTCCCTTCCTCTCACCCTTTGGCCAAGCCCCACTGGGATTACTACTCAGAACTATTTTATTCAATTCACTCTGTGCCTGGTGCTTGCTGTGAATACACACTGTGTTTTCCAAAGGCTGGGCCTTCTCTTCATGTCTTTACTGGCTACTCTTGTTTCTCCTCTACTTATTCTGCACATGAACAGTTTCCCCCCTCTACTTAGAAGACTTTTTTGTACCTAAACCACAGCAGACAGTGAACTCTATGCTAAATAATAAGTCTTTCTGTTCCCAGTGTCCTTGCTCCTGGTATTTCACTTGTAAATTATTTGGGTGATGATTTTATTCTATGCTTATTTGTTAATGAGAATTATTTTGCTAAGGACACAGCCGATTTTGTGGACAAATTTTTTTAGGAACTTTTCTCGCCTATCTTTCTGGTTTTGTGCTTGGCAACCTAGGTGGAGAATAGGAAATATTTCTCATAGTTGTCATTCTCAAGTGGTGCTGGCTTCCAACTAAAAGGTCACAAAAATAGTATAAGAAACCATAAATTATATGTACTGTGTATAACACATGGTTCTGTCATACGTTATGATGAGAAGAAATGGAAATCTCAAATCTGTCTGGAAAGAAGGCAAAAGGTAAAACAGGGAAATCACTTGTAATGTAGAATTGCTTAAATTTGGTGAAATGGAGCCAGTGGGACACATTTACCTGGATGGTTTTATTGAACATTTATTGAATCCCACCCTCCTGGTTTTCTTTCCCCCAACAGGACACTAAATGAGCTGACAATGAGATTGCTTTCTCTCCACCATTCTGCAAGCAGCACATGCTAAGGATGAAATGTCCAAAGGTAAAGATGCAGTAATTAACATAGACAATAAGCACCTGAAAAGAGAAGAAAATCTAAAAGGTGGAATAACAACTTTAGAAGGGAAATTTCCTTGCAGGTGAGCAGAACTCATGGGATGAGCCCATTCTCCATGGTTTCAGAGGTTCTGTGGATCAAAGAGATGTGTTTGCACAGGGCCTTACCTCTCATTAGGTAAAGCAGTCGGTGGCAAAAGAAGGCAAAATGAGTCTGTGTTTTACTCATTAGGCTTTAATAATTCTTCTCTTTTGCCCAATGTATCTCTCACTGTGCTGCACACTGGGCTATCATCAAAGCAAGGGTGGGGAATGCTCCACCTGGAACAGACACTCTGTAATTTAGTACTGAGGTCATTTCCATGGGAGATGTGGGCTTAAACCTCTTTAGGGAGATGTCTCCCATTTCTCTGCTACTGGAGTGACAGGGGACATTGCCCCAGTGTCTGCAGAGGATGTTTTCTAAAAGGATCACCTCAGGTACCTAAATTTGAGGGGAATGATCTTGGATGGGGCTCCAGTTCTGTGGGAGGTGAGAAAAGGTGGCCACGGAGGTCAGCACTTTGTACCTGAGTACTGTGAGGGTTAAACCTTGCTGGAGAAAGACTCTTCAAACAGCCCCTTCCTTTCAGGGTTTCCATTGACACTTTGTGTCCATCTGCTGAGGAAGGAAATTTTCTCCATGAACGTGTGTACCCATCCTGAGAGAGCTTCCCTTGGGCAGGGTGATGCGCAAGCCTGACCCCATTGCAAACTCTCCCTCAGCTCTTTCCCTGACACATGAACACCTCTGGGAGCTCTCAGCTTCAGACTAAACCGACCGTCAGGTTCATGCCATCACCTTGAACTCTTGATCCTTTGCTACGTTTTATCAGGCAGGTATGAAGTGATCAGGAATCCAAGATGTATTATTCCAGGTTAATTTGGCACATGTGTAAAGGATGGAGTGTTTGGAAAATCTACGGGTTTTTTTCTTTGCCTGAAAAAGTCTGTATCAAAAATCCAGTGCCGTGCTGCAAAGACTCAATTCCCTTCCCCTCCAGGACAGTGGCTGTTATTTTCTTTATTCCTCATTTGCTGGGCAGTTGCCTACAAGGCTTCAAACTGAGAGTGAGCAGGGAATGCCAGGCTTCCCTTCCCTACCTTTGCTCCAGCACATGCAGGTTATTTTAGACGATGATTCCTTTGAAGGAGAAACAATGAACTGTGTGAACCAAACGTTTTCACAGCGGTTGGAAACTGGAGCTTGGCAGAAAAGGGGAGCAGGGAAGCATTGAAGACAATGTAGCAATAACAGGCAGGGAGCAAAGAGAGAGATGGGGTAGCAGATAACAGAGTATGAGTAGAGCACACAAGCTAAGCAGGAAAATTTAGATGAGGAAAGGAATGTGGAAAAATGGAGAGGTAAAGATTGAGAAATCTGTTTTGCCAGGTAAGCAAGCTGAGCTGTCTCACCTTGGGAAAAGGGAAGGTTAGAACTGTTGACTGACCTCTGATGAAATCTAGCATGTACTTTCACAACCTTTTAATAAGAGTAGTAAAGTAGTTGTATTGCATAATGGTCTGAGAAATGGATACTAGTAACATGTTCCAGCACACTGGCTGTGCTGTCCCTGCCAGGACACCAAGCTCCTTGTGCTGGGTGCACTGGTCCTGGGGGGCTGCTGCACGTGCTTTACAGGGCAGGCTGTACCCAAGCTTCAGAGTTTTGGTGTTTTTACCTGGAATCTCTGCTGGACTCCTATGTGCCCTTTAAGTGCATGTTTCTTTCACCTGAGGTTCTCTTATGGAGGTGAAAGAAAAGGGTTGGTGTCCAGCGCTCAGGGCATGATTGAAATTTCAGGGCTTGAGGCTTTCATATAATTTGTTCAAGGAGTTGTGGCCAAGCACACGCAGCTGATTTGTGGGTTGGTGGTGTGAATGTCCCCGTGGTGAAATCTGAAGAAGTGGGGTTTTTCCCTATTCTTATCCTGGAAACTACCCTTAAATCTTTGTCCCACAGACATTTGCAATGGCCCCTCTGTGCATTCCAGACTTCAGAGCTGGCTGTGGGCTGGGGTGACCACACTGCCAAACCCCAAAGCCAGTGGATACGTCCCGAAGGCAGAGCCCGAAGGCTCCTAGGCTGTGGTTTGCACCTGTGGAGGAGAAGCACACAGAGAGCATTTGTTCAGAAGTGATTCCACTTTTCCCATCAAGTGCTGCATTCCTTTACTCCTCTTTCACATCGCACTTTCCTTGTTGTTGTTGTTTATTTGTGCACAAAGTCTCCTACACCAGCAGTCCCATCACAAATCCTCCACAGGAGAGTGTTCTTTCCTCCTGATCCTGGAGGCACTGCTGCCAGAACCTGCTGGTGGCACTCCCACAGCTCTGCCCTGAGCTGGATGAACCCCGGGCTCAGGGAGCAAACCCCAGACCTGGAGCTGCTCCGCTTTTCCCTCGTGCGATCCCAAAACTGCTTCAAACCCCGGCAAATTTACACCGTGTGGTGTCATCTCACAGCCCCTGCCAGTGAATGTAAATGGCATAAAGAGCATGTGGAACAGATGGAATGAGACATGCACGTAAAGAATTAAAGTATTTGTGAGGGAATTTGGCAAGGATGTTGGAATGCTTCAAGCACTGTGTACGGGGGTGGAGGGAGGGAGACCAGGATGAGTTGTGGGGGCCTCTATGCTGGTGATCCATTTCCTTCAGAAACAATATGTGACCTATTTCTGTAATTGTGCTAAACATAGCAACAAATATTCCCTTCTTCCCACCTTCCTTCGGGAAGCTTGACAACTTTAGTTGCAGAAAATGCTTCCTTGAGGAGAAGCTGTGAGCTGCTTGATTTTGCATTGAGATATTAGATGAAATTAAAGATAGCAAAAGGAAAAGTGAAGGCCTGGGTGGGAATGGGATGGTTTGTTACAGTCAGGAACACCTATGTGCAGTGCAAGGAACCAGCAGGGAAACAATCCACAGCTGTTAAATTCACTTACATGAAATGACTTGGAGTTCTCATTTTAAAATGGCTTTATGGATTGGCTTAGCCCACTTATTTTAAAAATGACAGTTTTGGAGATTTTATATGCACACACAAAGAGTGAGGATTTTTTGAGTGGCTCATCAGATTGGAAAGAAACAGGATGAAATTTTATGTAAAAGAGACAGAAAAGCCATTTGGAAATGGAATAAAAAGTATGGACTTTTCCAGACCCTTTCCTTTTACAGTTGCTCAAAGCAAACTTGGTAATTCACATTCTCGATCAACTCATTGCATAACCTTTTTCTTGGAAGGTACCTCTCCAAGATCATGATCCTGGCTTGGATTGGTTTGAGCAGGGAGCTCTCCATGCCACAGGTGACACTCACACAGATTAGGGTGACAGTTTTGTAATCTCCAGTCTGTCTTTCTCAGAGAGAGGTGTCAGAAGCCCTAAATCTGAGGATAAATGTTCTTTTTCACTGCTCAGACAAAACATCTAAATTCAGAGATGGGGAAGGGAACTTTCTTGCAACCACAGGAAAAGCTGAAATATTAACTGAGCAGATTTTTGAAAGAAAAAAGTGATGAGTTTTGAACAATGCAGAGCAGCAGTTTAGGATAAGGTAACACCTGATGGTTTTCATTAAATCCATAACACTTCTCGTGGTGCTACTGGACTTTAAAGGAAGCCCCCAGCCAGTGAGTTTGCCCCAAAAGAAATCCCAAAACAACAATGTGAATAGAAGACACAAGTCAGGTTTCCCTTGATAATCATAAAAGGCTCAAATTACCTTCCTTTCCATCCCCAAAGGGGGCATAAATACTTCATTTATGAGATTGTTTACGCATGACTAATCTATTTCTACTTGCTAATTGTAATGACTAATGTGTGTTACAAGACAAATATTAGCTTGTAATAATACCTGAACAAGTAGATTTATAAGAGTTAAGCAAAAATACAAATAATTAGCAGAAGCTGGCTGGCATTATCTTCTAATTAAGTGTAAAGACACTTTCTATATGAAAGCAAAATCCTGAAGATTTCTCAAGAAGCTGTAGGAATAACTAGGCCATGCTGCTGTTCTCTCGATAAAAGGGCAGGAGTCAGGTAATATTTAATTTTCATGGGAGCTGCATTCAGTCATGCTTCCCCCACTGACGTCAGTGCAAGAAAAGCACTTTCGGCCTGTTCCTACCTGCTGAGGCCATATGTCCACTGGGAAGAATTTGGCAGACATCTCCAAGTAGAAGTAATTACAAGAGACAGGAGCAGTCCAGAGAGGACAGTTTGGGAGTTATTTCTGCACTGCCCAACTCCCTGCCCACTGCTCCCAGAGAGGGAGTGAAGCTCACCAAGCACTGCGTGTGATACACAGACCCGCTTCTGACTTGGGCTGTGCTGCTTTGTTTAAATCAAATGTGAAGACTTTGCTTCGTTGAAAGTGGGTTCTCTTTAGGTGAGGTGGAACATCACCTCACTCATTCCAGCCTATGGAATGTATCTCCATTTTTCGGAGATTCCATTATAAGGGGCACATGGACCAAAGGGATTTTCCAACTGCTATGATGTAAATTTTGTGTGCAGGTCAAAGCACCGCAGCTTATATTATATTAGAAAAGTGGTGTGGTACCTCCCAAAGGAACACTGAGGGCTCACAGGCCAGAAACTTCCATGGATTGTGCCCTCCTTGCCTGAGAGGCAGGACTGGAATAGTGATTCCCAGACTGTCCCAGATGGAAAGATAGCTGGTTAATCCCAGGCTGGAGCCAGAGCACGCACAGCGAGCGGGCAGCACCTGTGATGAGAGCATTTGACCTCAAGAAGCAGCTTGGGACAGAAGCAAGTGTTACACTGTGACATAGGGGCTGAAAATTGATAGAAGTTGGCTCCAGACATACAAAATGGCTCCAAAGGTACAAATTGGGTTTTGGCTCATAAATGGTGTCGTTACCTCAAAAATAGTATTAAAGAGAAAGTTGTTACAGTAATAACGTAATCCTTCATTTAACACCTGTGAGTAGCACCTGAAATATTTGACTTGTATCACAGACAGGCAGCCAGGAGTCTTGCCTGAAACCACGAAGTGAGCTGAGAGTTGTGCTAGAAAAGCTCCCCAGCTCTTGCCCTCCCAAATCCTTCCTTCCATTTTGACATCTTCCAAGTTTTCGGTATTCTGATAGGTGATTGGAATATTTCACACTGAGGGATAGGATGGGGAGCTCCCCCCTGGCAGGTACCACAGGGTCACAAGGGGTGTGTCTGACCTTCAGCTGCAAATAATTCCAATGCCCAGGTGTAGACTAGAAATGTGCTCGACCTGCAACCCAGGGGTCTGTACCCAGTTGAATCTTAGCAAAGATTTTGTGTATTTACAATGTAAACAACTCCAAAACAATGATTTATGTGCCTTCATCTAGTCCATCTTAGTGGCTTAATATTGAGACCTAGAGATTCAGTAGAATTGCTACTCCTAAGTTTCTCCTTTTACTCAAAATCTGCAGCTCTGATGTGAGTTTAGATTTTACACAAACACATTTCTTCCAAATATGGATTTGGAACACCAACTGTGTTTTGTCAAAATACTGTATTAGCTTGAAGGTGTAGAATAGAATTTAGGCTCTGCAGAGTGCTGTGACTTGTAGATTTGTCAATCATTTAAGATAAGAGATTTTAAAAAAAACTCTGTTAGCAAAACCAAGCACATTTCAGAATAAGTTTTTATCCATCAAGCCCCAAATCAGCAAGTGCAAACAGCAGTTGTTTCTGAATATGAGGAGGATGGTTTGTTTAAATCAGCAGAGCTGGTCTTTAGGTCCATTTTAAGTCCATGTGCCAGAAAACTGAAGGTCACCTAGGTCACCTCTGATTAGACTGAACCAGGATTCTCTGTGATTTCAGAAAATACAGGGGTTGATGTGAACTGTTCCCTCTTGGATCAGGAAGTGAACCTTGGGGAGGCAGGGACAGCTCCTTGGTTTGTACCAGGGAACACTTTCCTGCCAGGACTGGGTCAGTGTTACCCTTTCCATCTCCTTTGCAAAACCATTCAAATTTTTAATTTTCCTTCTGCATAAAATCTCAGTCAAAGGATTTGCAGCCAAAATGATTGGCTGAGTGGGAATGTGGGTATTAGTTCTGTTGTGTGACTTAAACAAGGCCAAGAGGCTGCAGGCTCCACTCAGGAAAATAATAAATATCCCTGTGTAATTCCTTTCTTCCTATGTCAAGGAAAGACAAACATTTCAGTTTCTTCCTGAAACGAGTGTCAGAAAAATCAAAAAAAGCAACATTCACTGGGCTGCAGGAAAACAGAAGGCTGAACAGATATCTCTGAGCTGAAAGATAGGTTCTCTTTACACAAACATTTCAAGGCATGGATAGTTTCTTGAGCAATCAAGAAAGCAGCTGATTAAATTAAAAGCAGTTGAAAAATTTTATTGTATATGAGTATATTATCTTTTAAGGTGAATATTTTAAAATTTTGATAGTAGGAGTGGTAGCAAAGTAGGATTTGCTCTGTAATTCCTTTGTAAATTAGGGCTTATGAAATCTTAAAATCGCAGAGAAATGTGTTGTTTCATTTAATAGGGCTTGGAAACAGGGATGTCAACACAGGGCATCTCTGGAAGCCTTATGGCTCTAATTCCTTTATTCCTTCTCATAATTTCAGTGAAAGCTTTCAACACAACATTTATCTGCAGTTGATGGATCACTGAATGCTTACAGCTGAAGAAAATGAACATCAAAGATATCCAGTAAATTATTTTAATGGTTGGATCTTTACCAGAGCCAGCTTCGCCTTTTGCATGTTTTGTTTCCCATGAAAATACAGTTAATATAGGTTCTGAAGGCAGAATTTAGCCAGAGCTGACTATTTGCTTTGATTTACATTTCTTATAAGTGAGCTGTGAGTGAACTTGACAGCTCCGTGGCCGAAGGGAAGTCCTGATACTGAGGTTCCAGAACAAAAGGGCCTTAATGAGGTCAGAGTGGTAACAGAATGTAAAACAGAATATTTCTTATTCAATCTCATTATTACTGATGAGCCTCTGCTGGGTTGTTCAGGCTCCACTTTGGAATGGGGTGAGAGGAAGAAAAGACAGAAGGAAGAACAGACCTAAATGTGAATAAGGCAGAAATTATTACAAATATTGCAATATGTGTGCCTGAGCCAAATGCAGGGACATTGTCTTTGCATTTTGGTCAGTACACCTGACACAGAGCAGCTGGTTTAGTCTCTGGATAAGTTATTTTCAGGGGTATGACCTGAACCTCAATCTCTCTTTAAATGGTGAAGTCCATGGCAGTGACGTCTACCCCAAACCCTTTGCTCTCCATCCCATAAACGCTCACTGACCACACGGCTGCTCCCCCCTCTTCAGATCCCAAACCTGCTGAGTGGCTTGTTCTCTTTTTAGTTTACAACATAACTTTGTATCCTCAGAAATCAAGATGTACAAAATTTAAGAGCACAACAATAAAATATGTTTTAATGACAAAAAAAGTAAATCTAGAGGGAAGAGGAGAGGAGAAATTGGCAATTCCTATTAAATAGTGTCTGTAAGAACCTGAATTTGAATGAAAGAATTTGCACAGTGGTTTCTAAAGGCCTGAAACTCCAGAGCTGTTGCCTAGAAAGTGTTTTTTGTACCTTTCCAGATTGTGGTAACTGTTTCTGCCTATGGATATTTGAAGGAGAAACTGTTGGAAGACAACAGAAGGCAGAGAGCTGCATTAATCCAGGCTCTGAGGTGCTCACTGATCACAGACAGGAGCCACAGTTTTTATTCATCTTTTTTGTAACATTACTTGAGCGTGACTTTAAAAACCCGAAAGATTTCTTAGGACTTACAAGAAAAACTTCACCTTATCTTTTCCCACCACAGAAAAGGAAAATTATTTTTATAATTCCAAAGAATATTTGGAGTGATGTATTTCATTTTCCCATTCTTTTCCTGAACTTAGTCCACAAAGGCCATACTGGCAGATTATTTTTTTGTTTGTTTTAATTTTAAACTGCAAAGTAAACCTTGTAAGTTTGGCAGCAGAAGCTCTTAGATATTTCAGTGCAATACTTTGCAATTCTTGTTTTTACAACCATAAACACCTTCTTATGCCGGAGGGGAAGAGGACTTTAATCCAGATTAAATAACATCCTTAAACCCTGAAAACTCTACTCAGATTTATGGGCCAATTTTAATATTTGGGCTTCCATGCCAAAAGCTGCACATTCCACATGTGCAGCACAGGGTGTTGCCTGCCTGGCTGATTCCAGGGTCATGGCACACCAAGCTGCATCACCCATCCAGAGCTACCCCACAACCTATTTCAACAAATTAACTCGGAGTTTTGTTCTCAGAATGTGTTCGCCAAATGTTATTTCCATATTTGCTTTGCCTTTTAGCCTTAAATATTTTATTTTTTTCTTTGGTAGTATTTTTATCCTGTATCTTATTTAACACCTTTTAATAAGCTGAATTCTTACCAAGCGAGCACAACAACATCTGAAAGATGAAATCTCTCTCTTTGATGGTATGAAACCATGACCCAACAGGCCCATCCTGTGCCTGCAGGGCTACTGGGAGCTTGATGTTAGGTTATTAAATCCTTCAGAAACTCAGGTATGTTTATTCGTATGCAAGATATCTCACCAAATCACCATTCTTTCCTCTTTTGAGTGCAAAAATAATTTACAATTTAAAAGTATTTGCCATTTTGCTCTGCCTAAATCACACTCCCCTTTTATTCCTGAGTGATTTAAGTTGTCATTTGCTTCTTTCCAAGCAGCTCATTTGCTTTGGTTCTACAGAATATTTAAATGTGAACTTGCAATTGTGTCTCACAGAAACCAACAGGACAAGCTGGAGCACAAAACTGTTCCTCACTTCTACTTGAAAATAAACATCTTCCTCTGCTTTCCTTGCAAGGTCATCTGGCCAGTTCTCTGTCCCACTTGCACCTGAAGCTCCCAAAGCCTCTATGACACACAGGCCATTCTCATTCTTTCTTTAAAAAAAACAAGTGAAAATCTGTTCCCAGGTTTTGACACATTTTGACTGTCAAATGGGTCAGCATATATGCCTGAAGCTTGATTTTTAAATCTTATCTCTATTCCAAACAACTTCTATTTTTTAGCATTACACTTGCTTGAAAGTAACAGTTGCCTTTACTACTTGCTTCATCCCTACCAGTTATACCTGAAATGTCATCTAAATATCACTGTGATGTAGAGAAGGAATCAATCTACTCTGCTCCTGAACTGTTTTTATCCTTTCATCCACAGCCACATTTCTAGAGATTTTCTCAGATTCGTTGCTGGCAGTTTAAACTTCACACAGACAAATTTAGCCATCCTTTTTTCCTGGCTGCCTCACACTTCCATCACCAGAGAAGGAACCCAGATACAAGCATTGCTCTTTAGAATGAGTTGGGCACCTTTGGTGCCTTCCTTTCTTTCACTGTTCCCTCTCTGTCCATTGCACTCCTCCCTGCTCTCACCAAACTCCCTCTGCTCCTCCATCCATAGCAGCCAGAGCTGATCTTTTCTCTTTCCACACAGCACAAGATTGTCTATCTCCCCTTGCCTGCCACTGCTTCCTTTCCTGCCTCTCTTCTATCTTTTACAACCCAGAGAACAAGCAGCTACGAAGATAATTTGTCTGTTTTTTGATAAAAATATGGGAGCACATCTGCTCCTGAGTCAGCTTAGGCATCTCATTCTTGTCATTAGGACTCAAGTATTAATTTGAACTTCTTCTCTTCTCACTTTCCTAATGATGTGACCTTCGGTTAATGGAAGTCCTCTACAACTGTTTGCAGATTTCTTTCAACATTATCTTGAAGGTGGAAAAACTTCCCCAAATTGGGTTTCCAGGTTATTAATCTTTCCTCAAACTGCTCTGTAATAGGCACTCTTAGTATAGGATCCAGAAAAGCAAATAAAATAGTTTTCTGGGAATTTTCATGTGTATGACTTTCAGGGGGATGCGGAACCCTTGACAAGGTTGGCTGATTCAAAGACCACGGTCTGCTCACAGGCAGGACTGAAACTATAGGTCTGTGGACAACTGCTGTACAAGCAAACCTTTTACTGATGTTTTTAATTTCCTTGTAGAAGTACCCATCCCTTCACAAAATCAATATCTTGTTTTAAAACTCAGATAACTTTTTTATCTTTACTAGGAGTAAATAAACCTGCTAATGCAGCTATTCCTATATCTTAATAAAATTAAAATTAAAATGTGAATTTATAGGCAATCTATATCAGTGTTTTAAAAAAGGAACTATTGGTATTTGTTTGTTCTCTGAATTTTAAAATTATTTTTGTGTTAAAATTAGATGTTTTTAATTAAGCTAGTGAATTAGTTTGGCTGATTTGGTCTTTTTCCCCCCTCTTAAATCTCCAATTTGTGAAAATAAATTTTTTTTGGTTTAAGAACAAAATAATTTTGAATTCTTGTTCATAAATACTTGAAAAAATGTGGAAGTATTGGATGAATTGAAAAACATTTAAGAAATTTATGCAATCTCATAAAAAGTGGACAGTGAGACCACTGAGACCATACCTGGAGTGAGGGTGCTCAGCTGTGCTGTATCACAAGAACATACAAAAAGAAACTGCATAAATCATAGACAAAATCTAAAATTCTGTGACTTTTAATCCTTGCCAATGAACTTGCTCACTTGAGTACAATTCATTGAAGTGCAACCCAAGAGCAGGGGGCAAACAGAATTATTTAATTTTTATCTTTTTGCTATATAGAACAGTTGGAAATCACTTGCTTGTGTGGTATTCATAATTTGGGTATCATATCATCCTCCCTCCCTTTTCTTTCCCTTACTGGGGAGGAAAACACAGAAAACAGTAAAAATAACACTGGATTAAATAAGACACAAGACAACCCTTAGTGATACTGCACCTGCCGGACTTTGTTCTAGTGAGTAACCATAATGTCCAGCTAAAATACATGCAAAAATATGTTTCACCTGGAAATGAGTTGTCTTTGTCATGGAATGTCCAATGCTGCTGAGTTTTGACATGGACAAAGCTGGCTGAACTCCAGTTCTGCTCCTGGTGTGAGAAGGGCCAAATTCTACCCCCAGAGCCCGGAGAGCCCTGTCTGAGCCTGGTGCTCCAGCCAGTCGTATTCCTCCAGGAAACGCTCTTTCCATGGACTGGATGTACAGCCAAGGGGCCAGACTTTGGGACAAAACAAACCCAAGCCTCTGTTCACCATTCCAGCTTTGCTGGAGCCTCCTGTGACACCTTTGTGTCTTCCCCCATGTTTAGTTTGAAGCTTAAGCAGCACCTGCTGGTGAAAACAAAGGCTATGGAAGTGCTGAGCCATCCTCCTGGAAGAACAGGTTTCTTCATTACTCAGAGCTCTAGGGAAGTTGTTCTAGAATGAAATAAGCTGGGCTATCATTGTTTGGAGTAATTTTGTCAAGGTAGGGACTGGCTCATTCCTAGCTCTGCGTGCTGAAGACTGAGTGTGACCCGGCTGATCTCCAGGAGCCTGGGAACTTTCAGTGGCTAAACTTTGGAATTGCAAATTAATCCATTGACAGATTTAGTTAAGGCTGTATCTTCCCACTATGGAAAATGGTTATTTTGTTATAGTAGAAACCCCAATGTCACTGTTCATATTCCTTGATTTTTGAAAAGAGGTAAAAGAGAACGGGGAATAAAACTGGAATGCCCTGAGTTGGGGAACACGTTCCACCACATACCCTCCCAGGTAATTATGCACAAGGAAGTGTCACTCGTGTGGGATATCTGTAAGTGGAACAGTTTCTCTTTGAAGTAGCACTGCTGTCAGAGACAGCAAGGGAACTTCCCTAGTTTGGTACTGGGAAGGGATGGATTAGACTGTAATGATTTCCCTTCTCTGTGATAACTGAATGCAATATAAAGTCAAGTACCTGGCAAAGGGCTTAAAGAAATGTTATCTTTTTCTCCGTTTAAAGCCAAAATGGACTTGGCAGTGCAGGACTGTGGTCAAAATACGTGACCCCTACCATTTCCAAAATGCAAGAACCAGCTACTCAACTTCAGAAAATTGCCACAAAACAGGTAATTGAATTGCATTGCATGACTTTTAGGAAAACTAAAAGAGGAAAGATTTAGATTAGATAGTAGGAGGAAATTGCTTGTGGTGAGGATGGGAAGGCCCTGGCACAGGGTGCCCAGAGAAGCTGTGGCTGCCTCTGGATCCCTGGCAGTATCCAAGGCCAGGCTGGACGGGGTTTGGAGCAGTGGAAGGTGTCCCTGCCCATGGCAGGGGGTGGCACTGGATGAGCTTTAAGGTCCCTCCCAACCCAGGCAATTCTCTGATTCCGCAATTTTTAATTTATAAAGTATTTAACATTCATAAGACTACTGGAAGGTGGCCAAAGCAGCACAGTATGAGTATGTTCACATTTCTCCTCATGAAAATGGACCTGACTCATCTGTTAGACCCCACATTCTCCTGACAAAATAAAGCGTAAGAAGTCATCACTACTTGAAAGATCCAGGTAAGAGGAATGGTGCTGACTGGAAACACCATTTGGAGGCTAAGCAGCATATGGAAGGAACAGGAATTCTGCAGTGTCCAATCCTGCACAGTATTTGTCTGCATAAGTAATAACTGATTCTCAATTTCAAAATATTTTCTATAATAAGAAAATAATCTTTTTTTCCATGGTAATGGATGTTCTTTTATTCCAGAAATAGGATGGATACTTCATCAAAGGGTCTGTTGTCCCTGGGCCTCCTGTAGTGATAGGATGGGTGCATGGTGCTGCAGTGGAGTTACAAAAGCTGTACTATTTTAATGCGGAAGGATGTGGTTTGGGGTTGGTTAATACACATTGCCTGACATATTTACAAGTGTCAGATTGTGTTCACTGTTTACAAGACTTGTGCCAAAAGGAAGGGGAGTAACATGGGCCAAAGTACTTCCCTGATTGCGGGTGCCAGGATGTAACAAGCAGTTTCTACGCTGTGACACTTGGACTGATTAAATTGCAATTGTAACTGAACATGCATAATTTTATTTGAAAACACTTTTCCTCTCAGTGTAGGCCCAGACTTTGCAAGACAGAATTCCTGCTCTGTGTGGCAGGGAAGGGATTGGAATTGTCAGAGGAAACACACACATGGTAAGAACTCTGAGCTGGGTGGAAATTTTCTTTTGGCTTAAATTCTGTCTCTCACTCTGTGTACGTAATTCAGGTAAATGTGATGCCTGTTTGTGGGAGAGATTTGTTACTATGAGGTAAATCCAAACAAACTCCAGCCAGCCATTGCAAGAGATGCTAATCTTAATTTATTGTCAAGAAATGTAAATTGCAAAAAAGATGCCTAAATGAGATAAAAATCACGATAAGGAAAACTGCCATTGAGCACAGAGTGAGAACTTTTTCCACTGAATCACATCATTGAAAACGTGCTGCATTTCTATATTCATGCTTAAGCTGAAATGCTCAATATCTTCACCTGTTATGCACAATATTTGCATTCTACCACCTGTGGAACTCTCCAGTCAGGGAGAAACTCAGGCAAGTGAGCTGAAATCTGCTCTCATTGGTTTAAATCAATGGGTCATTACAAATAGTGAAAATGCTCTTTAAATATGAATTATCTGTTTTCAACCAAGTATCTTCTTCTTGCATGGCACTGATAACACCAAGGGTTTGATCCCTGTATGGGCCATTCACTTTAGAGTTGGACTCCATGATCCCTGTGGGCCTCTTGCAAGTTCTTCTCCAGACCATGACTTTTGGGAATGAATTTCATTTGTTTATCTAACTCAGGTGTTTTCGAGATCCCTTTATAAGAAACTAACACCACCCAATGTTTTTGAAGCTGTTTCAGGTGAGCGCAGGACGGCTCCGAGGCTGTGGAGAACATGGGGTGAAACCCAGCTGTGAGGGGGAATTCGGCGAGCCCTGATGTGGCCGTGGCCATGAACGGGTTTTGAGGCCTTTGTAAAATTACTTTGAGCACCTTCAGGTGCTGGGGAAAGCCTCCAGTGAACCGCAGAGTGGCCGGGACTGTGATCGCCCGTGATCCCACCCCAAGCGGCTTCCCTTCCACAGACGGGGCACGGTCCCCGTGCCACAGAATATCCCGAGGTGGAAGGGACCCACCAGGATCCTCCAGTCCAGCTCCTGGCCCTGCCCGGGAAACCCCAACCATCCCACCCTGTGCATTCCTGAGAGCGTTGTCCAAGTGCACCTGGAGCTCTGGCAGCTTTCGGGGCTGTGCCTATTGCCCGGGGAGCCTGAAGAAAAAGAAAACCTTTCCCGAATATCTGGGTAGCACGTCTGTTCTTTTTACTTTTCCTTGACGGTTAATAAGAGAATTCTCTCTGGTTGAGAGATAGTAAATGGTAACTTCCCTTATCCTGTTTTTTATTTATTTGGGAAAAGAAAAAAGAAAAGAAACGAAAAGAAAAAATAAAAGAAAAAAAGAGAAAAGCCCATTTGGTAATCTTGTAACATCACAATGTGAAACTTTGTTTCACCTTTGCCAGTAAGTCACTGGTTTTCTTACGTCCTGTGGCACTTTGTGACTCTCAGGTGGTCTCTGGGGAGCCCGTTCAGTGCCCGACCACCCTCAGGGTGGAGAACCTTGTCCCGATATCCAGCCTACCCTCCCCTGACACAGCTC
>WEKY01027558.1:117056-156601 GCA_013390045.1 Picathartes gymnocephalus
CCCGGGGGTCGCCCGCCTCGCCCCTCGCCCCCCAGCCGTCCCCCCAGACATGCCCCGCCGTGGCGGCCCGGCTCGCCGAGGATCATGACTGCGGCGGCGAACTGGGTGGCGAACGGGGCCAGCCTGGAGGACTGTCACTCCAACCTCTTTTCGCTGGTGAGTGAGTGAGCGGGCGGTGGGCGGGTGAGCGCCCGGAGGTGGCTCCGCGTCGCGTTTGCCGGTCGGCAGCAGCTGCCGGGGGTTTATAGGCAGGGCCCGGGGCTGCTCCTGCGCTGGCCCCTCCCCCGGCCCGGTCCCCGTGTTTATTTTGCTCCTTAGCGTGGTTTGCTGCGGGTCCGTGTATCGCGCTCGCAGCTGGAGAGCGGGGAGGGGACGGCTCTGTGTCCCCTGCACGACCATCTTCCCTGGTAAACAGGCTCCTCTCCCCGCCTCCCTTGGCACTCTGTGCCCTGTGCGCTTTGTGCCACCCAACCGGGGGGTTTTCTCTCCTCTCACAATGACAAACGCCATTTCAGCAGCAACGAACGCTCATGTAGTGTGATCGTCTGTCGGACTTAGCTCTGGGCTCCTGTGACGGCGTGTCAGCTGCTGTTACAGCCTGCTCTCCTCTTTGCACACATCGTGCTCGGGGGCAAGAGGTTAAAAAAAAAAGCCTTTTAATTTTTTCTTCTCTGAAGAACAACAGCGGCTGACAGTAGCGTGCCGGATTGTTTGCATAGATGCTGTCTGCCCATCTCACTGGGAACTTCCGACGTGGTTTGCGTGGTTTAATGTTGCAGAAATTATGGTATCAATTTTGGCTAGCTATAGATTGGCAATTTGAATTTAAAATGAGAAGACAATTTGTGTGTAATGGCAAAGTCATTTGGAAATACCTTGCTTTATTTTACCTGGCACGAACAGGAGCATTATACTTTCTGGCTGGGCAACAGCTGAGTGAGCGAGAGGGCTGCTGGATCATCGGGAGCCTTCCAGTGTTACAGGGATAATGTCGGAGGGGAGGAGGGACTTGATCAGTGCGTGGTGTGGTGGAGTTAAAACCTTGTGATGCAACTTTGGGGGTAGCATGTGTGAAAGGGTTGTGGTGGGTGCCCCCTCCCCGCAGCAGAGCTCTGCCAGAA
Source organism: Picathartes gymnocephalus (assembly GCA_013390045.1). NCBI lineage: Eukaryota > Metazoa > Chordata > Aves > Passeriformes > Picathartidae > Picathartes > Picathartes gymnocephalus. Next base: position 118,178 of record WEKY01027558.1, read on the forward strand.
TTGGAGGTGGGTGCATATGTTCTTCTTCTGATGGAACGGAAGAGATTGTTTTTAGCTCCTTTATGAAAATAAGGAGAGGGAAAAAAAAAGGAAATTACTTAGAAATGCAAATGATCAAGGTCTTTATTTTATGCTTTTTAACTTTATTATAGTATATTTGTTATTTCGTCTGAGTGTTTTTGTTTGTTTTTTTTTTTTAATCTACATATATTTGGTGTGTTTTTTGCTCGTACCTTTTAAGAATCTGGGACAAGAGTCGTAGTCTTCCACTGCTGGAAAACTGGCCCAGAGCTTGTTCTGTGAGAATGATGCCTTTCTTACTTTGGCTTTTTATTGTAGTGTTACGTTATGTAAGTTTGTATCGGTGCTTCTGTTTGAAGGCGTGTAGTAATATTTATAAATATGTAGCAGTGCTCTGTGTATCGAGATGCAGGAAGGGTGATTTGGGGGATTGTTATGGTGATTTTGTCTACACTGCTCTTAGCCAGGGAGGAAAATAAATCGGGAAGCACGAAGGGAACAATCATATCTGATTGTAGGAGGGAGGCAGTGGAGGGTTTGCTCCTCGCAGAGTTGTGAAGTCCCCGTTCATTAATGCAGACTGGAGTGTGTGTTTGGAGAGGCGGAACTTCTCCTGCAGTTGCAATCTGCAGATCTGTCACTGGTAAAAATAATTGTTGGCATGCAATTAGCATAAATTATAAAGTGAAGCTATTTCATAGTTATTGTGGTTTGGTTGCTTTTTTTTTTCTCCCACCTGACTAGGCTAGGAAAATGTTCAATTTTAAATGGGCGTGTAATATCACTGAAATAAGTTTAACGAAATTCTTTTGCAAGTGACTTTAGTAATAATAATGAGTTTAATGTGCAACCCTTTAATCTCCCATGTAATTTTGTGGGAGGTATCTATACCTTAATGTGGTGCTGTGTATGAGACTCTATTTTTATTGTATTTTGGCTCTGCGAAAAAAAAAAAAGAAAAAAGAATCGAGTAGTAGTAGTTTTAAAATACAGCATATATGAATAGGAAGATTTATTTATTTTTGTGTTAGTATTTTTGGGATTGATGTATCGGTGAAAGATATTGAAAATGGAAACACTGATTGGAAATATGTGGCAAGCACCACTGACACTTTAACCTCAGGTTGTCATATTAATTTCAAAATTTATGAAGTGTTAAAGCTACAGTAGTCTGGATTAGTAGTTAGAGAAACTTTTCCTAATCACTTACTTTTTCAGGGTAACAGAACAAAATCTAAACCAGTAGCTGGTGGGTATCCAGTCATTCTTTAGGAGTGAGGTGGATTACAAATATTTTGATAATTGATTCTGCTATTAGAAGTTGGGGGTTTTTGAATTGCAGGCCTTGTTTTGGGTGTGAATCACAAAGAAATGTTTGTAACTGGAGAATTGCAGTTCTGAAATAATTGTAGTCTATCATGACACTGTTTGTTCATGGTTAAATAATATTTCTTGCCACAGACATTTGTTTTGTGGAGGCAGGAATGCTGTCTCCCTGCCCTGGAGAAGGCAGAGCTCTGCGCCAGCTCTGTCTGGTTGCTGTGGTGGATTTGGGTTGGCTTAACAATTCATGATTTCTATTTTTCTGTCGACTGTAGACATGCTAGAGAGGTTAGGAGCCTTTGCTGCTTCTGAGTCTTTTAATGGGAAATGTTTTCTAAAAGCTTTTAGTAACTGATTCTTTTATCAGTGATGTCCAGAAAGTGATGAGGCCCTCAGTGCCCTGGGCTCAGAATGTGTCAGCTGAGGGGAGGGCACTTTAGGGAAGTTTTAGAGTTACCTTTGGCTGTGCAGATGTTGGGGATGGTGCTGGGCTGGCAGAGCTGGGTTCCATGGAATGTCCCTCTGGATTGCAGTGTTTGGCAGCACCATTGTGTGTGTGGTGTCAGGATTCAGCACTGCTCTGGAAAATGGGTTCATGCTGGTGTGCTTTGGCAGGGAAACCCCCCCAGCCAGCCTGCACAAAGACATCCTGAGTCCTGCTCTAAGTATGGAGCCTTTCCCAGTAAGGTGATGGAAGAGCCAATTGCCATCTTGGTCATCAGAGTGGTCCTCAAATAATAACTTATTTAATCTGCTGAGTAGAATAGCCTTGCTCATTAAAAATATACTTTCTGTCTGAATTTGCTGTTCCTAGCACAGCAGTAGGAGAAATGATGTTTATCCTCACTCTGTTTTTTCTGTAGTCAAAATGTCTGCTGCTGCTTCTGAAAAGAATGTCTGTTTTGATAAACAGTATTTAATAAGCCATTGTAAGGGCCAGTTTATTTAAATACTAATTAAGAGCTGTCTAATAACTGTTTAGAGACAAAATGTTCTGAGGTAATATGCTTTGTATTAAAACTTCAGCCTCAGCTGGCAAGCAGTCTTCCTGTGAATAATCCTCAATCATAAAAGTAGTCTTATTGAAATTAATTTGACTTTTCCTGTGAGCAAGGGTTACTCATATGACAGTGAGGGCTTGCATGAAGATGTTTCCTCAGATGTCTGGCTTTGCTACCATGGTGGATCCAAAGGCACAAGTCAGTCTCGGGAAATTGGGGTGAAGTTGCATAACATTGGATATACAGGATCTGGAAAGAGTATAGCCAAGGGTGTCAGGAATTACCTGAAATTTGGAGGAGCTTTCATGGGGTAGAAGGATTTGGTACTGTAGGAATCTTCATCCTGGAAAAGACACGATTGTTTTCTTGGGAAGCGAGACCAGGTAATAGAAGCTGCTATGGAAGGTGTCCCATGTTCTTGTATAAGTGCGTTCCTACAAAAACCAGCTGCCAGAAGGGCCAGGCATTGGGAATTGGGTTTGTCCCTGTTCAAAGGCAAAGTTGCAAACACTGAAGGCCATCGCTGCTGTTGCTTTTTGCAGCTCACATCCAGGAACAGAAGTTGTCCCCTTTGATCAGTGAGTTTCGTTGATGTTTCCGGAATAAAATAAAAGGAATTAAAGCAACCTGAGGTGGCACTTGGATTTTTCTCCTAAAGGTTCTTCATGACATCAGAAAGTGAAGGTTGCAGAGGCTGCTGTGAGCTATTCCTTGGTGTTGCATAATTGTCAGTAAAGAACTTAATAGTAAATGTTGATTGCTCAATGCCTTCAGTAGTAGTGAATTAACCAGTAGTCCTTGCTTGCTGTGTTGTCATAAATGCAGTGCTCCAAGCAGTGGGCTGGGATTTTGGCATGCTGGATGTTACAGCACTGCACAGTGTCTATCTTGCTTGTTTGGAATTTTATGTAGGTGTGAATTTACATGCATAAATAATTAAGAAATGGAATTAGTCTCTCAAGTTTGTGCAAAAGTGTTTGATTCTCTAGTTATCTTTATCCTGATTTTTATTAGGTAACAAGACAGAAGTAGAGAGATGACATTAGAAAGCTTGTTCACTTCTTGTTAATAAAAGATTATTTCAGGTTTTAAATCATTTCAGTGGTAGTTTTTTATTATGTCCTGTCAGAGTATTTGACAGTTTAATGGGACGTGCCAGGGAGAGGGTTTGAAGAGAACAGACCCAGATTTGCAAAGAGATTGGGATAGTGACATTCAGCCAGCATGCTCCAGGAGGGGAATTGAGGGATCTGTTGGATAACCAACCTTTTCAGAATATTCCCAAAGAAAATAGGGGGTGCAGGAGTGACATTTGTAGTTCAGACTAAGTGTGCCCAAGCTAATCACAAAGAAATATGAGTGAGGTTTCCTTGAAATCCTGAATATCTTGTGAATGTACACATGTCCTGGGGCTGGGAATCCTTTCCCAGAGACTCTTTCCTGATTCTGGCAGCACTTTGAGTCCTGTGGTGTGATGGCTGTTGGGAACATCAACACAACAAAGTAAATAATCAAATATTAGGATGATGTATTAAAAAAAGTCCTAGGTGACTACATCTTAAGAATAATGATTGTAATTTACTGTAACACTATCTGGAAGTAGATTTTTCTACATTTTTAATACAGAATTGGCATCATAACCCCAGTTTTCAAACATCCTCCCTATCCTGACTCATTTGATCTTGAATTTTTTTGCCTTCTTCTGAGAGCACTTTCTCATATGAAAGAGTAAAGGAAGATCTACAGATAGAACTTTTTCATCCTTTCTTCTATTATTTTCCTTCTGGACAATGCAGTTCTTTTGAAGAAAATCTAAGGAAACTGAGGGTTTTGATCTTTGGTGGAAAAAATAAGTGTGGTGCATATGAGAATATATTTGCTGAGCGTGTTACCTTGAGTAACTTTGGTCATTAGATAAAGAAGCAATCTTTATGGATTTTGTTTTAATTTTTTCATCTCTCTAGTTCTCAGAAGCATTACATGAAAGGACATGTGTGTATGCAGATGCACTGCTTTTAAATACCCAACCCCATCAGTGTTAGGGGGCTGTTGCACTTTGTGATGGGGTGAACACCTGGGCTGGCTTGAAGCTTCCTGTTCACTGGGTGAGGATGCATCTGTTGTCTCCACTTTCCTTGCTCTTTCTATGGAATTGCACCCACCTCCCCACCTGTCCCAGTCCACTTTTGCATCCTTAGTTGTGGCAGCACCCTTTTATAAGGGTTTGGGTTTAGCTCTGATTGGAGTACGAATGCACCTACAAATTTTTTCTTGCATCCCATGACTGGAATGGCTGGCACCTTCCTGGATTCCTTCATTGTCTCCATGCTGTTAGACTTGCTCCCTCTCTGCCTTTCATTTTTCCTTGAGTGCTGGCTCCAGTGTATGCCAGGATCACCTCATTATAAATTTATGTCCTTTGTTTTTTTCTAGTTGTTCCGTTGTAGCTGTGGAAGGTGACCGTTGATGTGCACAAATGTACAAAACCCCTTTTCGTGAGCTTGTGTGGGATCCTCTGGACAACCCAGTAACACTGGATAGGTGCTTGGGCTGTTCCCACTGTTGTTAAGGCTGACAAGTGTAGTTTATACAGAACTTTGGAGTCTGTGTGTGTTAGTTGCTGTTCTGTGGGTGAGTCGTGCACTTTGTTGTGTGGAGTCTGGCACGGTGGCATTTGCATCTTGTTGGTGCCATAGTAAGACAAATAATAAGCAAAAATACTGCTCTGACTGAAAACATGCTTGTTTTAGTATTAACTTGCCAGTTTTAAAAGTGCACAAGTGTTTCCAACAGAAGATCCCAACCCAAATCCAGAAGATTTGCTTATAAGGAGTGTGTGTTTACATGGGGGCATCTTTGTTCCTCAGACCAGGCTGTTCCACTGCTTTCATTTTGAGCTCAAGTATTGCTTTAAAAATAGATCCTCTTTCCTTGAGTTCCCTGACATCAACTGGTAGTTTTAAAGAGAAACCAGCTAATAAAAATATTCTGCTCTGCAGACCTCAAAATATGACTGAAAGCTGATGTTTGGCTCCCTGCACACACTGTAACAGAGTAAGCGCACAGCGCAGGGATAAGGGGACCAGGATACTGGGAATTACAGCTTGTGTTGTTTCCTGCTGTGGCCCAGCTCATTATAGAACTGTGCATTAGTGTGATCCCAACACCGCAAAATGATAACGAGGACTGGGCAGAACCCACTCTCATACGAGGGAGGAAGTTTAGCTTTTCACATTGGGAGGGTTCTCAGCATTTCCTCATGTAGTAAGGAGCTGCCTTACTCACAAATGTAAAAGATTTAAGCAGTCTTTCCTTTGACTTATGCTGTGAATTTTGATTAACTTTGATTAATTTTGATGAATTCTGACTCTCATTTTCTACCTTAATCTGTAAAAATACATTATTTCTCGTTGAGTCATGTGTGGCTTAATCCATGAGCGAAATTGCAGTAGTGCATGTGGAAATGTGGCTGGAGCTTTTAGTGGCATCCTCGCTTTTGTTTCTTTGAGATGGGGGATTTTATTGTGTGGTGCTGTTGTATAAAGTGTCCTGAGGCAATATTTACATTTATGTGACTAACACAGATGAGCTCAACATGCACAATGACCTTGTCCCTATATTAAGGAATGTGTTTAATCAGCTTATGAAAATGGAGAAAAATGGACAGGCTTCTAAAATTGCAAAAGTAATAAGATGTGACACATGTATTTCTGTATCACTTCTTGTGAGGCACTTACCTCAGCTTTCTTTAGTCAGCCAGTGTTGCAGCTTAGTGTATTCTTGTTTATGAAAATTATAATTACAGAGGAAAAAGTTTCGGGTCCCCCCCCCCCCCNCCCTTTCATTTTTGTCCCTCCCCTTTCACTCTTCTTCCATGCCTTGGTGACTCCATAAAGGTCCATAAATTCATATTTAAGCCTGGAGTGTGGAACTGACCTAGTGAAAATCTTTTCCCACTTCTCTCTCCCAAGGCTGCTCTGTTCCCCTCATTCTTCTTTCCCCACCACGTTTTGGCAGTGGCGTGGATTGAACGGAGATCAAAGTGGCTTTGTAACCACAATCCATGTCTTAGAGAAGGAAGTTTAAAGCTTGTTCAGTAAAACTTTATTTCATTCATCTTTTAGCTTTAAAAGAGCTATGCTGTGGTCAGGGCCTTGTGGTTGCCTGTTCTTATGACTCCATATTTGCCCATAAAATACAATATTTTGTGAGAACAGAGGATTGAAAGCAAAATTTAAAGGAAAACTCTTCTTTACCTATTGACCAGGCATTGGCAAACTTCCAGTTTGCGGTAACGGTGCATTCATAGCTGACAGCTATGAGACATAAGTTTCAAAATGTGTTGGTTTTTTACATTACAGACTTGTGACTTATAGGAGTTTCTGATTTACTAAGAAGTTTTCAAACCTAGTTTAATATATCTGCAGTCTCTTAGTGTTGGGCTTTTATGAGTCTCACTTCATGTATGTCTACAATGTTACTGGATTTGTAGGCAGCTCTGGTGAGACATTAAATTAATTCCAGGAATATTTTGTAGTGGCTATATCAAGTATTTTTATAAAAAAGTAATTTCTTTGCTGAGAGAAAAGGTTAATTGGTTAAATTACTTTATTCTGAAAGAGCTGCTTTCAGTTTTAGCCCAGTGTTTCTGGTTATTTAATTTTCCATGTGTATTTTAATAAAATTTTGACTGGAGTGCTGTGTGAATTTCCATAATTCCCTTCTGGCAGGAGGTGCTGGATTCTTGTCTTTGCAGGAATGACAGTGAGAGAGCTGGCAAAGTGAATCTACATGACCAGTCACGTAGTGGCTTTATTTACTACTTTCCATATTACATAAGATTCATACACCAGGATTCTCCAGGTGGTGGGTTTGGAAGGACTGAGGTATTTTGGCTGCTCCTGACAAGCTGGGCATTACTGGGTGTCAGTGATGAGGACAGGGATGAAGAACCAGGGCTGGGGGATGGGCTTCTTGTGCTGTCCCTGCCTCCCTGTCCCAGAGCAGGAGTCTGGGATGGGCCCCTTTGGGAAGGGAGCAAGCTGTGCAGGCAGGGATGGACCCAGGTTAAAACCGAGCTTTACTGGGCAGGGCAGGGATGGATGGGCTGTAAACCCGTGGGAGCTGCTGTGCTGCTCACATGTGGGGCACGGGAATGTTCCGAGTCCTCGGTGCAGCTTTTCATGTAATGGAAGAAAGGGAACCACATTCTTTAACTCACTATGCCAAAGTTTACTCTGTTTGGGTTGTTACTTCCTCCAGCCCACCCTCCCCCCCGCGCCCTGTTTTTTTCTGCCCATATGTCAGATTACTTGGTTTGGGAAACATCTGATAGTCCATTGTATGACTCTGATGTTTGACATTTCCTTCCTCTTTCAGTTAAAAAAAAAAAATCTAGAAAAGAAAGTTAAAGTTGGGAAGAATAGAGAAGATTCCTTTGTTTGCTTGCAGATTTGCTTTTGTCATTTTTTTTTCACGTGTTGGACTGCTTTTCTGTAGTCCAGCTTTCTCCAAGAGGGGACTTTTAAATTTGGAAAATAGGCAGTTGGTTCTGATTCTTTCTGAAGGGGACTTACAAACCTCATCATTCACCCTGTCTGAAAACAAGGGAGGGATACTCTGGCTACTGGCAAGTTGCATCTTTATTTGGTTTTTTTTCAGTGCTATTGAAGTTTGCAGTGGTAGTTTCCATTTTATCTGTTCTCCATCATCCACTCAGAAGTTAAAATATAATTGATTCCCTTTTGTGAAGAAACTGGCTGAAGTGATGGGGAACTCAGAGATGCCTTTCTGTAAAATAGTGTCTGTGACCTGAGCTGTGGGGTGGGTCACTACCTAAACCCAGAGTTTGGTAATATGAAAAGAATTTCTTCAACTCCTTCTGTCTTTTGTCTTGGAGATGGCATTTTGCTTCCAGGCATTGTGTGCTTCCATACAGCCTACAGGGGTAAGTGTTCAGCTCTGCCATGGGTAAACTTCATTCCATGTAGAATCATTAAGGTTGGAAAAGAGCTCCAAGATCAAGTCCACTTCTTCTCCTTTTCCCAGTAATAACACTCAAACCAAATCAAACCCAATCATGCCTTGTTACTTTGGCTGCCATGTCTTTGCTGGGTAGATATTTGGACATGGGTAGGTTTTGTGCATCTTCTGAACCCCAGATTCCTGCCTATTCAGTTTTGTTATGAACATTGGCTTTCCCATTTCTCTTTCTCACTCCTAGTGATGGGATTCTGGCACAGCAGCTTCCCATTTTGTGTGGCTGTGTTGGTGCAAGAGCCAGCAGGACACGTGTGTGGAAGTGCCTGTGTGAGTTTCACTCCCATGCCGACCTGGGACAGTGCTGTTGCCATCCTTCTCTTTCCTTATGTTTGTGTCTTGAATATTTTGGGCTTGAAAGTATCTTTTCAAGTGCTAGCTGAATCTCAGCCCTTTGGCTTACAGACATGCTTATTACATTTTCCTTTTCCAGCTCTGATGAGCTGCGTTGCAGCCTTGACAGTGGAGGGGAGCTGCCGAGCCAGGCACCAGTGTGGAACCATGGTCTGAATTTGCTGGCATGGTTAAGGGCTGGAGATTTGATGACCAAAGCCTTCACTGAAGGTGTGAAAGATGTTGATGTAACTCAAAGATCTTTTCTCAAATATTTCCTCTTTAGTTTTTTTTTTTTTAATGATTTTTAAAGAATTTGTGCAGTTAGTCCTGAATGACAATTGCTGCGTTATAGGTGAACTTGGGGTCGTGGTTGAGGATGGCAGCTCTGAGGGTGATCATTGACTGCTGTCTGTGTGCTGATGAGATTTCCAAGGTACCTCTTGGTACTCGGCTAAATGAAGGGACATGGAACAGCTTTGTGGAATCATAATTCCACCAAAGTGTCCTGTCTCAGTGGTGGCCAGTGTTTGTTTGGCCTGCTGGATTTACTGAAGTGGGTGTAGTTGCACTTCTCTTGAATAATCTCCCAGGCTCTCTGTGTATTTGGTTGAGTGGTTTCTTGAACCAGCTAGATGTTTTGTAGACAAATTCTAAACTAGTACGTAAGTTTTTATCCTGATACAAGAATTTCAGCCACCTCGTTTTGGTTTGAGTCTCTGTTCTGCTAATTTAATTTGATATCTGGAAGAAAACCAGCAGCTGTTCTCTAGAGAACCTCAGTTTCCCTCTTGTAAACCAACCAGACTTAATCCTTGGATGAATTTTTAACTGTATGGAATATATTTTTTTGACCATTCCTGTAATTCTTCTGGCTTTGATCTTATAAAACAAGAGCTGCAGTTTGTGATGAATGTGCAGAGCTACAGATGAATTGTAATGGCCTCAATTTCTATGTCACCTTCTGTTTCTTTCATAAGAACTTCTCACATTTGGTTTTGTTTTGCCAACCTATTTTAACAGTGGACTGGAAGAAGATACTTTTTCTCTTTCGATGCGTCAGTGTGTGCTCATTTTCCTTCTGCTGTGTTTGATTGTAGTCATCTACTTTAGTATTTAACCTTGAAATTCTGTGAGGGCTTGGATCCATATCAGTAATTTGGGCCCTTTTACCAGATTGCTCTTTTATGCTTGCCACTCAAAAAGTCTTTGTTGTGGGTAACTCCTGCATCTGCCAGAGCTGCTGAAATTTGAGCGTTAGTATTGGAGTACTTTTATATTTTCCACTGGGAAAGATGGTACTTGGTTGCCACCTCAAATTCTTTTTGAGATGGATCTGACTTTTGTTTCTTTGAAAGGAGCAATTAATCTTCCTGACTGCTTCCTCTCCCACATGGGCAGAGTCACTCTCATGTTGGGGAGAAAGAGAAAAAAATACTTAATTTCTGTCAGTGCTGTTTACTTTTTAGGCATAAGACCTAATGCTGTTAGTTTGTGGCTTTTAATAATGTGAAGTCTATTATTTTGGAAATGCTTTGGTTTTTGGGTCCTTGATACTGTGATATGGGATATCAGATGTCCCCAGGTACAGAAGTCCATCAGGGAGATATCTGATAATAGGATTTTGGTTACAGCTAAATCCTTCACTGAGACTTGGCAAAGATAAAAGATGACACACAAATGCCTTGACGCTGTTGCTTGTCACAAACAGCTCTGGAGTAGGAGCATTTAGATAATTGTTCCAGGGGGCATGAGGGGAGGAGGCAGCATGAGGTGCCAGGATTTATCCAGCAGAAAGCTGTTCCAGACACATGTGCTGCATGCACTGGCATGCTCACTTCCACGTTGGTTTTAAGACCGAAGGAATAACAACCAAAAAAAAAAAAAAAAAAAAAAGGTAATTTTTTCATCCTTCATTTTTAAAAGCTTGTTAGTGGCTGCCCTTTATCCCTTTTTTTCCAGCCACTTGACTGTGTGCTTATGCAGGGAGAGGATTAAAGTCAAACATGTCATTCTGCTGCTGCTCAGTTGCATACTAAGAGGGCTGAGGCTGAGCACTAAGCTGTGAAGCACAGACTATGGCATGGTGTTTTTGTTGGCCATCGGACACCCATTTCAGAATTAGCTATTTTTTAATGTGTTATTTTTTGTCTCTTCTTGATTTCAGAGCAAGTTTGGAGGACTTTGTGCAGTTATGGCAATACTTGGCCTCACAGAAGTGTCCTTTTGAAGCTCATTCAGTGCATGCAAGGCCTCTGCACTGCCATGTGATCCCTCCCTCTTCCAGGGGCAGAAGAGATAAGCCCTGAGGGAAGGGAACACAAACCATTCCCTGCTTTTTTAAAATGGAAAACATAAAGAGGAGAATGTTAATATGTAGTTGTGGGAATGATCTGATTTCAGGAGACTCTGCAGGGCTGAGATGGTCAGTCTGTTGTGGGTGTTCAAACCCCAGAGATCTTCAGACACAGCAGAAAAGGGGGAGAATGTGGACAGGTGCTGGCACTGCTCAGTTGTGCTGTGGGAATAGGAACCTCTCTCAGGGTGTACAGTCTCTAAAGCTGTGAAGAAAATGAATTTTTTAGTTACGCAATCTCCTCTAGTCTTTCAATTCACTTGACAGGGACTTAGGCAGATGTTACTAAATACTTTATTTCACTGTGGGAGGGGATGTTGTTTGCCTCCCCCACAAGCAATGCATTGTTACAGAGTAGTTTTCAGTCCCCCTGTCTTCGTCCTTTTGTCCTTCCTTCCTGGTGAAGTGTATCAATATGACATAACTTTTATCTGGTATTTAAATGGCTGGAGTGGAGTGTGCAGTGATATTTCGTTGCTGTGTGAGGATGATGTAGTGAAATGAGACACTGTAACCAAAACAGATGGTGCTAATCTTGAGTCTGTCTGCAAGATCTTACAGCATTTAATTAAAATGGTGGTGTAATTCCCATGACACCTTTAACTACAGTTTAAATTCTTGGACTATGAACTAAGGGCTTTCTTATGCAGATTTTCACTCATGTGAGTAGTCCTTAGTATGAGTCTCTGGTGGCTTCAGAATAGCTACTTACTTGAACGAAGCTCTCAAGAAGAGACCGTAATAAAACTGGCAAACATATATATGGCATCTACATGTTTTATGTTCCAATTTGAAGCATAAATTGTAGACTAAAGATACTTAACTACTTTCCTAGGTAGAAGAAAACAAAATTCTAGATTAGAGAAATTGTTTAGACTAAGCCTGACTTCAGAGGCTGGTAAATACAATATTTTAAGGTACCCTGGGCAGCTTAACATCTTCCCCTTGGTTGGGAGGACATTTGATGAAAGCTTTTCTATTCCCTTTGTTTAACTGAAATGTGTTTTTAAAAGTGATGAGGTGTGGTATGGTTTTTACATTGCTTGCATCTTTTTTTAAGACCATTAAAGAAAGTTATGTTTGAAGCACTGGGCAGACCTGAGTTTGTCTGAGTGGCACCTTTTGGGCAGGCAACTGGGAAGTATTTTTATACTTGGTTTTTGTTTTGCTTCGAATTGGAGAAGTGTGAAAAATAAAATGACCTGAACGTTGCCATGTTGAAAGTTTTTGAGAAAGCAGGGTTGGAACTCGGGGCTTGTGTGCTGGATATCAGGTTCTTTTACTCACGATATGATCTTACCTCCTTTCAAATATATCCTTCCTATTTTGAAAGTATCAGAGTGATAATTTTCTACACTCTGCAGTCTGAATCTGTCTTAGTTTTTCTTATTTTTCTGTACTGTATGAAGCAGGAAAAATAACACATTTATGTAGTTTTAGTCATTGTTTTTAATGTAGAGAAATACAAAGTAGTACAAAAACAGCTCTGCTTTATACTTGATGTGGCCAAATACAAGAATTTCTCAAACTTCTGATGCTCTCCCTCTTTCTCCTTCTGCTGTGTCTGTATTATTGTATAATCTCTCTGAGGGAGCTTTGTGTATTAAAATGGGTGGAATTACTCAAGTGATCTGGAGAAGTTAATTTAGAGTTGGCCTGTCCATTTCCCATAAAACAGAGGCCAAAAAGCATTTGGTGGAGATGGGAAATAAAAGAGGAGGTGGAAGATGGGTTTGTTTGTGTTCCATCTGCAAGGGCTGCAGAAGAGGAAAGCAGTCACAGTGGCTACCCAGCACTAATTATATCTTCAGGGTTGCTGGGAGCATGCCAGCACCAAGTTGTGCACTGTGAAATGTTACTGGGGAATTGTGATTTTTAGCAGCCTAAACTCTACCAATCTGAGTGGAGTATGATGAGATCAGCAGAAGACCCTCCCAGCCTGCCTATTATTCTGATTTAAGCCTGAAGGGGGAAAAGAATGAGGTTTTCTGTCTCGTAGGAATTCACAGTCGTGAATGGTGTCCTGGAGCCCTGAGCTGTGGCAGGTATATGTGGAGGTGTCTGTATTTAGGGCAGCAGAGTGTGAAAGAAAGTGCTAATTTGTTTTTTGTGTCTCTCTGCTTGTCTGTGTGTGTGCAGGGGGAAGCAGTGGTTTGAATACTCTCAGCTCACCTCTTTTGAGGTGGTTTCACTCTGCAGGGTGTGATGATGGTCACTGAAACCTGAGTTTGTGTCCCTTTCCGAGGGACTTTGTGTGATCTCTCTAAAGCCATGCATCTGAATAAAGACATTGGCAGTGCACTGTTTTCATTAATGCCTATTTCTTGGGGATGTTTTGGGTGGTTTTGGATGCCTGTGTGGAATTTGAACACACTCTTCTACCCTGACAGCTGCTTTTGAAAACACCAGAAACAGATCTTTTAGTGTCTTGGGAATTAACTCTGTAAGAAGTTGGATGTTAGTGAAGGGTTTGGGTATTACTGTTAGGGATCCAATTTCTCTGTTTCCTTACACGCTTGGCCCAGTGCATTTAGAACTGGCGTCTCACAAATATTCTGTGTCCAACTGCAGTTAGCTGAATTTAGAAAAAACTCCATTTCAAAACAGCCCCTCTTATCTGAGCAGTTGAACCCTTCACAGCACAGTCCTCCATAACACGTGTTCCTTTATAAACCAAAGCAAAAATCTCATTTAACGCATGATTTGCTAACAGTGTTGGATAATAAGTATTTGTAAGTTCTTTTTTTTTTTGGTCAGGCTTTTTGATTTTAAAAACATTGTAGCAACTGCAATAAGCCAAAACTGTGCATATGGGAAGAGATGCAAGAAACACAGAAGATTACATCACCTGGCAAGAGTTCTGCTTTGTTCTGCATTCATCTCTAGCCAGTTTTGAGTTAAACAGTATGTTCACAGTTTTGTCCTCAGGTTGGCAATTTTGGTTTCTGTCTCTGTGTTTCAGGCTGCTTTCACACCAGCAATTTTACTAATCAGAGCAGCTCTACCCTCCCTGACCTGCTTTGCTGTCCTCAGACTTCCCGGTACAAGTATCTCTGTGGCTGTTTAATGAATCAGGTGTGGGGACTGATCTGAGTAGAGGAAAAAGTCGTTTAATCCAACCCCTCTGGGTTTGAGTCAGCCCAGCTCGGTGTGAATGTCTGAGCAGCAGCTGAGTGCTGCAGGGAAGGCACCCCCGGGCAGGCCTGCTCTGGCACCAGTGCTTGCTTGCGCTGGTTGAGGTGTACATGAACAGCAGTGCGGGTGCACCCTGAGTTGTGCTTTATCTGATTGGAGCCGTCCCTGACAGGGGAGATCCCCCTCCACTCTCCCTCCTCTCCTGTGGCTGCTCAGTGATTCTCTGGCAGCAAGATGAACTGTCAGGGTGCTGAGCCTGGAAATGTTTGTCTTTCTCTTGGTTTCTCGTGTTTAAATTGGTGAAGTAATCCCACTCACAGAGTGATTCCAAAACCAGTAGATCCAGTGTCAGACTGGGACGTGGAAATGCATGGCTGGGGCTGAGGAGGAGGAGGCTGTGCTGGGTCAGCCTGTGCTCACTGCTGATGAAGCACATATGAAACCACATTTGGCCCTTCAGAACAGTTCCCAGAACCACAGCCCACTGCTTGTCTTGTCTGTGCAAACTCTGCTACAGATGGAGCCCTTTTCAAACCAGGGCTGTTGGTTTGTTTAAAGAAATTAATGTAAATAAATCCCCATGTGATGCAGATCTTTTCCCTATAGTGTGTTAAATACTTTACACAGAACATCAGTAGAGGCGTAGAATGTGTGTAAGTGTTTTGGGTGTAGTCTGCTCTTGCGTATCCCTTCTGGATTCAAATCTCTTTTTGAATTCAGTTTTAATTAACATGAGGACACAATCCAGAAGTTCTGAAGGATTAGTATTGATGCTTACCTATTAAAAATTTAAACAGAAACAGACATATCCCAGCACATGTGCTGAACCACATCTCTGCAACTTGGACTGCGAAACGATGTGTGAGAGCTCATTTAATGCTGCTACTGAGTGCAAAGCCCCGGGACTTCTCTCCCTTTTTTCAGGAGTCTCTCTCTGTGTGGGTGGGCACTGGTGTGATCCAGGTTAGTAGTTTATCATTCCTCACACTCCACAGAATTACAGACTCCAGGAGTTTGTTAGTGCAGAATCAAATTGGGTGCAGCTCTGGATTTCGCTGTGCTTTCCTTGACTCTGTTTCATCTCTCCTCTGGGGGGGATGTTGGGGTGATACCTCTGAGCTGGCAGGAAGCCACAGGAGCCTCTCTGCTCTTTGAAACAGCTGAGCTCTGGCTTTTGCTGTGTGGATCAAGCGAGTGCTGCTGTTGGGTAACGTCCTTTGTTCAGTTGGGTTTTTTGGTTTTGGTTTTTGTCATCTTCCTGTTCCATGCTCTTTGTGACTTAGCATATGTTCTTAGCTGGTTATGGAACAAACATTTAACATCATTTTTTCGTAGGTTACCTATGCTGGCACTAATTTTTGGTGTTTTGTGGTTTGTAGTTATATTCATTATCCTGTTTCAGAAACTCTGCTTGTTCCTTTTCCCAGCTATAGCTGGGGACCCATGTAGAACAGATGTAGGTGTTTTGGAGGAGCTGTTTCTGTTAGGCTATTATTTAGTGTATGAGGTGTTCCAGCACCCTACTGTGGAAAAAATTTTACTCCTTCCATTTTGCCTCTTCCTCCTGCATTCCCCTGCCCTCGTCATGCCAGGAGGGTGGCACATGGCTGTGCATCTCAGCTAGTCTGAACTATCTTTTCACATTTCCTTTTCCATAGTTCCCAACCCTTCTGATGGCTGATCAGCATTTCTGTCTGAGTGCAAGAGCTCAGTGCTGGCTGTAGGGAGCCTCCAGCTGGGACAATCCAGGACTGGTGTCCTGCTGGCAGGATATGGGATGCCAGTGTCCCTTCTACCCTGAAGGTGGAGCTGAGGATGCCTGGTGGTTTAGGGGCCTGCAAACAGTAAACCCAATTTCCCTGCTGTTCAGGGTTCCATAGGTTTTTCCCCTTCCCAGGGCAGTACTGTATGGCCATGTGCCTGGTGAGGCCTCTTCAGAGGACAATTAAGTAAGTAATCTGGATAATCAGTGTTTGGAGAAATAGTTCTTGAGGCAGAGTCCTAGGAACTATAGCCATGGGCCATAGCCTTGCTGTGCCAGGCAATATACAGAAATGAGGTGAAACTCTTTCAGAGAATGTATTTTTAAGAGCCAAGAAATACTTGTGTTTTTTGTTTCTGTTGTTGGTATGATGAGCATCACCTTCAAGTTCTCAGCAGTTTACTAGCCAGCTCTTGAACCAGGCAGGCTCCTTCCAGGTACTGTGGTGGATAGAAGTAAATTTTAGAGTTTAAACTTGTAAATGGACTAAGTTTGTGGTCTTGAGAAGGGAAATCATTCTGTGTGTGATAGGGAATTTGGATTTTGGGGGAGAAGTTCAATGTCCTTACACAGGTGATGGAAATGGGAAGAATACATGATCTGCAAGTCTTTGATTTTCTTTAGGAGTAAAAATTCATTCCTACAGTTAGTGTTTCCACTGCTGGGTCTTTCCCTTGTCCCTGGCAATGCTCTCTGTTGTCAGAGGTGTAGCTGCTGCCCTGGAGTGTTTGCACTCCTTGCTGCAGACCAGCTGGCTGTTCCTGCAGGAGCGCTTGGGAGCCGAGCACCGGCTGCTTCTGGGCAGCCAAGGGAAGGTGTGAACACTGGAAATGAAGCAGTGGAGGGAACAGCAGCAGCAGGAATGTGGTAGCAGGTTGGGAAGTAGAGTACAAGCCCACTGTGAGCAGGGTATACACACACCAGTTGTGTTTAGTAACAGCCAGACTGTCCTGGGGGTATTCCCTGTCCTGTGCTGGAGAGTCGAGAGAGAGGGGGAGGCTACAACAGGAATGGGGTAAACTGGGAGTGGAGGAAAAGCTCAGAATCACAGAACACCCTGTGTTGGAAGTGACCCACCAGGATCATGGAATCCAGCTCCTGGTCCTGCCCAGGACACCCCAACAGTTCTACCCTGTGCATCCTTGAGAGTGTTGTCCAAACACTCCTGGAGCTCTGGCAGCCTTGGGGCTGTGCCCATTCCCTGGGGAACCTGTTCAGTGCCCAAAGAAAACCTTTCCCAAACGTCTGGGTAGAAAATCTGTTCCTTTTATTCTTCCTTGATGGTTAATAAGAGAATTCTGTCTGGTTGAGAGGCAGTAAATGGCAGCTTTCCTTATTCTGCTTTTGTTCATTTGGACAAAATAAAAATAAAAAGTCCAGGTTTGGTAAACCTGTAACATCACGATGTGAAACTGTTTTCAGCTTTTTCAGTAAGCCACTGGTTTTTTGAAGTCCTGTGATACTTTGTTTGTGACTTTCAAATGGCCACTTTTTGGGCTGACAGTGAGCTCGCCTGGCCACCAACAGCCTGTAGGGAATGAGCTTTATTCCCTCTCCCTGTTTGGTTTTTTTCCTTTCTAACTTGTAAGATGACAATAAGATAACAATAAGGGTAGAAATTGAATGAAGCTGCTGGAAATGAATAGAATAGAAATGAATAGAAGTGAGTCAGGTTGTGGTGAAAACCTAAATGCAGGGGTAACCTAAAAGCCAGGTTTATTCAGTGCTGCTTCTAAATTTTTTTTCCTTGAAGGGGAATAAAGGAAAATGTGTGAATAGGAGGATTTTTGAACTTGAATTGAGGAATTAACCAATGAAAATGAAAGAGACTATGAATATAACTAAATTATGAAGTGATTCAATTACTCTTTTCTTCTTTTTTTGTTTCCCATAGGCTGAACTCACGGGCATCAAATGGCGTAGGTACAATTTTGAAGGCCATGGGGACTGTGGGCCCATCATTTCAGCTCCAGCCCAGGATGATCCCATCCTGCTCAGCTTCATCCGCTGCCTGCAGGCCAACCTGCTGTGCGTGTGGCGCCGCGACGTCAAACCTGACTGCAAGGAGCTCTGGATATTCTGGTGGGGGGACGAGCCCAACCTGGTCGATGTCATCCACCGTGAGCTGCACAGTAAGCCACGCTTTATTTCTCCATTATTTCTATTTTTTCCAGTGAAAAAGGAATTTTTTTTAATGCTTGAACTTGCTACCTTATGTGATTTTGTTGTAGTTCATGTTTTAAGACCTACAGGAAAACAAAAAAAACCTGTAAATTGGACTTCTTTTGCCGCGTGATAAAATGCAAAGTGAAACTTGAACTCAGGAGACCTGTAGTCAACATCATGGCTTGGATTTTTGTGGAACCTCCAAAAATAGAGTAAATTCTAGTTCAAGGGATGATGATAATAATAATAGTAAAACCCCAGCTCTGGCATAAGGTAGTAGCTGATGGAATAAATCACCTCCCCTGTAGAGGCAGGTGGACTCCATGGCACCCCAGGTAAATGTGTGAGGTCAGGACTTGCTCCTTGGCTGTGCTGCAGGATTTGAGCATAATCCAAGGCGAGTTGCAACAAGTGAGTGGAATAGGAGGCAGGAAGGGGCAAGTAGGTCAGAGGTGACAGTGATAAATTGGTGATTATAGGCTTTATGCAACTGGGATTGTCCTCAGAGTCTTCAGAATGGGGAGCCCTAACATGATAAAGTTACTTCTACTGTGTCTGTTGTGATCCTGTTTGGGTTTGACTATATCCAGTATATATTATTTTCTTTTCAGTGGTGTATTGTTGCTATGATAAGACTTAGTTTGCCTGAACTAAAAGGTGTTTTATTAGGCTGTATGAATTTTATCTCCATTTTCACCTTGTGTCTTGCAAGAAAATGACTGAAGTTCACCAGTTCTGGAATAATAACACTAGTTAAAAAACCCCAAGACAATCATAAGGATCAGGTTCTGGTTTCTTGCAATAATTTTTTATCCTCATGGCCTTTAGACCTTCTGGTGACTTGATGATAAAATTTGTTTCAAGTACACAAGAGTATTTTGTTTATCAAGTGTGCTTGAGTTGTCCCTTATCTTCTACCTGTACCCTGCACTGTTTAGTCCTAGGTTATGGTATATTCATTTTTTTTTCATTCTGTTCTAAGCACTGTTCCGAACTTCCTGCTTTGATGGCTGCCAGATTGTTTATTTGGCACCAGAGCTTGTGAAATCACAGATATGGAGCCATGAGTACCTTGGGGCGTGTTCCACGCAGGTAGCCCTGTGATCATGTATAATTAAAGAGATGGCTCACAAGTGCTGTGCTGAGCCATTCCACTGACATTCATTTTTTATAAGGCACCTGTTTTGAATGAGGGAATGGGTAATATTTCTACTTACCCAGCAAAGCTTTAATAATATATGCTTTTCTCCTAGTGAAATATAGTTTATTTAATATTTCAAATGCAGTAGATGGGACTTAAGTGTCTTTTTATTTGAGGGGAGTTGCAGGTGATGCCTCTGTTTCTGTTGTAAATTGATGGAGCTTGTTTATGTCTGACATCTTGGTTACAACAATGTGATGCTGCTTCCAGTGGTGGTGGTGTGGAAATCCACTTAAATGTCTGGACAGCTGAACCTGCTTCTGCTAGGTTCAGTATGAGGCAGAGTATAGCAAAGCATCACTGTCACACATTGTTTGCCTGGTTCAAAATTTTATGCAATCACAGAATTATTTAGTTTGGAAAAGACTTCCAAGGTCACTGAGTCCAACCTGTGCCTGATCCCCCAGCTAGAGCACTGAGTGCCATATCCTGGCATTCCTTGGACACCTCCAGGGATGGGGACTCCAAACCTCCCAGGGCAGCCACTACCGATGTTTAATAACCTGTTCTATGCAGAAATTCCTCCTGGTGTCCAACCTGACCCTCCCCTGGCACAACTTAAGGCCATTTCCTGTCCTCCTGTCCCTGTTCCCTGGGAGCAGAGCCTGGCTTCCCCCCGGCTGCCCCCTCCTGTCAGGGAGTTGTGCAGAGCCAAAAGGTCCCCCTTGAGCCTCCTTTTCTCCAGGCTGAGCCCCCTTTCCCAGCCCTCTCAGCCACTCCTGATGCTCCAGACCCTTCCCCAGCTCCATTCCCTTCCCTGGGCATGCTCCAACCCCTCAAGGTCCTCCCTGAACTGAGGGGCTCAGAACTGGACCCAGCACTCGAGGTGTTCCAGCATCCAGGCTGGAGCCTTCAGAGCAGTACCTTTTAAGTGGAATTCAGTCTGAAACTTGTCTGTTGTCACGTGTGTAAATCCTACAAGGATAAATTTCCTTGTTCTATATTAAAAGCACATTGAAACATTTGTAGTGACTTATCAGATATAGTTCAAAGTGATGTAAATTGTGTAAGTGTTGTACATTTTCCTGCTGATAGGGCTGTTGGGCTCTGTTCAGTACATTTTAGAGTTCAAACATCAGTATTGACAAAATATTGAGCCTTAAATTCTGCCAGAACAAGGCATTTATGTCCATTGATTCCTTGAGATAGGACAAAGGACACAGTTTGTGTTCACTGCTTCATGCAGCCACAAGGCAAAAGGAATAAGTTTATTCTGCTTTTTATTGTATAAACAGGCTACAACAGTGAACTATTTGGTAGTTGAAATAAGCTTCCTGAAAATATAAAGGGCTTTTCCATGTGAGCATACAAACAGAAAATAGGAAAGTTACTGAAGCAGAGTTTTCCTTGCCTGTCAGCAGGGCCAGGGTAGCATGAGCCTTTTTTTTGGGATAATGTGCTTAGGACATGAACTGCTTTGGCTTAAAATGCTGTTCCTACAGGTTGGATTGTCACTGTGACTTAGAGTTCCATGGCCAGACCTTTGTTGTTGTGTTGTATTCACATGTTCAGGAGTACAAGTCCCAGGAATCTGATGCTGCAAATCCAGGAGGAAGACTAGAGTCTGTGCAAACCATTGACATCTGAGATATAGAAACTCTAGGGAATAATGGCTGTTGGTAAGATCATGACTTCTTATCACGAATAAAGTTTTGGATTTCTCTTTTCCTGCCTAGGACTTGTGCTGTGAAAGTGAAATAATTTAATGATAACTAAATTTTAGAGAATTTAATTTTTAAATATTATGTTTTATTAATTCAAGTCTAAATTATAATTTTTGATTTTTCTGGATAAGAGAGTCATTCCAGTAGTGCTGTATGATGTTTACTGCTTTCAGTAAACAGATAAGAAGTCCAAACTGAGGCTTTGCTTTCAGAAGCACTTCAAAAACTTTTGCTTGTGAACTCTAAGGGTTGCTTTATGTTTAGAACATTCAAGATTTGGTAAACAACAAATCTGCCTTTAATAAAAGATTTTTCAAATAGTCATAGGGAAAACAACTTAGTGGTTGTAAACAGGAGGTATGAGGAGAGTTATTTATGTAGTAGCTTTCCAAAACTGTGGATAATTAAATGCTGTCATGGGAGATTAAGTAAAAACAATTATTTGCAGAGCAGTTATACATCAGTGGAGTGGTTGGATTAACCAGGCAGCTGGGAACTTCAGAGGTGTCTTTTGCACATTCTCCTACATTTCTTCTTCCTGCCAGCCTTGATTGTGGTGTTCTGTTTTTTGTTGTGGTGGCGTTTAAAACTGGATGAGAGGTTGAAGATCTTTATTTAGTCCTGGGTGGAAAAAGCTGATTGGTGTGGGGTCAGTGAGTGAGGAAAATCTGTAGTGATTCTATAAGTCTAAAAAAGTTGGGTGTGCTTTAGTTTTGTTGAAGTTTGGTTTTCTGAAGGATAAATACTGTTTGATGATATTGCCCGGAGAGGTTTGGCAGCTGCTCCAGCCGTGGTACCTTTTCCTGTAAACCCATTTTTTTGTACGTCGGACAGAAGAAGTGGAAGGAGAGGAGGGAGTGCCTGTCTGTTGGCAGCATTTTTGACAGGAAAGTTGTGGATTTGCAAGTTGCAGAGCTCTCATTTGCATTTGGTGACCAAATACCATCTGGAGCATCACAGAGAATTTAGACTCAACTCTTGGGTTTTCTCTCTTTTCCCACCCCTGCCCTGGACCCTGTGGGTTCCACATGGATTATTGGGAGGGAGATCTGTTCCTCAGTTACCTTCTTTGCTTTTGCAAAGAGCACTTTGCTCTGACATTTTACACCACTCCAAGAGTTGGACTTGATCTTGTGGGTCCCTTTCGACTCAGAATATTCTGTGATTCTCTGACAGTTTTGTCTACAAATTTGTGTCTCTGTACTGGTATTTTGGATATATTCCTCTTTGTCTGCTGTATCTGGGGTACAGAATATTGGAATTCTCAGGGATAATACAGGGATTATGATGTGCTACTGAGAATACAGGTTGGTGACTAAGCACAGCACTGGAGGTGGACTCTGGAAAGCTGGCAGCCTGTGAGACAGGAACTTGAAAATTAATTAATTCTGGGTGTTTGGTAGTTCTTCAGGTAAAACTGCATCCTTCTATCAGCTTAGTAGCTTGTGTGCCTGAACTCACTGATTCTGGTAGTTATTTGGGATTTCCCTCTGATATGTTGCACTTGATCCATTAATTTCTGGAGCTGCTTCCCCAGAAAAATGATACTATTTCACTTTCTGCTATGTAGAATATAAGAATTTGGATGGAAATGCTTATGAAGAATAGATCATCTTGAATGAATTAGGCAAGTCTTTCCTGAAAGATTATTGTACATGATCTTTGCAGCTTGGTAAGTTTAAAAACGTAGCTGAAATTTGAGCTGTGACAGGAAAAACCTGGAGCTTCAGCTTGTTCCTGTTTATGAATTCTTGGCATATCAGGCTGGTGCTGCCATAATCCCCGGTGCTGATAAAAGTGGGGAGGGAAAAATGCTGCCTGTAGGAAGGGCTGTGTGCAGGGCACCCACATGAACCCATGTGGTTGTGCCCCAAAATTAATTTCTGTTATTGTTTCTCTACCTGAAATTTGCTGATTTTTACCTACAGGAAAGCAGAACATGCCAGCTCTGTTTTTAAGGATCTTTCCTGAGGAGAACAACTTGCCCCAGAACTCAATTTAAGTGTTTTTATTCCTGCTGCTAGGAAGGGTTCTTGATGTTCCCTTATGAACTGCCAGATTTCAAAGTTTCATTTATCAGTCAAGTCTTCTACATTAAGTCAGTATTTAACCGGTAAATGTTTAGTAGTTGATGCAGGTCAGCATTTATTAGGGATTAAAAGAAAAATAATGGAAAACTTGGAAAAAATTATATTTTTCAGTTCCGCTAATGTAAAAGAGAATAAAGTAGTAAAAAAATCTACTTTCCATTTCAATTTGAGTCTATTTAAGGTTCTTTCAAGGTACTGTCTTATTTTTGCAACTGTGAGGAATTGGGAGCTCTGTCAGGAATTACAGAGTATGTTCTGAGCTCTGCATAGTGAGATACGTTAATTATTGAATGAGAAGATGTTCCTGTCTATTCAAACATATTTTAAGTGTGTGAAGCAGTGCATGAAATGAAGACTGAGCCCCCTTGCCATGAAATGGGTGTTCAAATGAGAGTGCTCCTCAGTCTTTCCATTCTATTATGAGATTATGGCAGTGGGCAAGAAGGGAGGGAGTTGCTGCTGGAATTGCATTACAGCTGGCTTGGAGGCTTCCTTGGATTTGCCCAAAGGTTATTCCTGGGATCCCTGGGCTTTGGTGAAAGCATGGGATGTGTATTACAACAATTTAATGCGCTCTGAGTAACTCTATAAACCCCAGAACTCTTGTCATGCCCAGTGGTACTGGGAACGAGAGCAGCCAGGGCATGGAAAAGCAGCTCATGAACAAAGAGTAAAGGATCTGAAATGCAAGGCTTTTGGAAGGCTTTCCATTTAAAAAGCAGCAATGAATATCAAGCAGCTGAGTACCACTTATTAATAATTTGAAGTGAAATCTGAAAATGGTTAATTGCTGGTTCTTGAGTGCAGAGTGGAATTAACAAGTAGGTTTCTATGACAGAAGACTTTATTGGAATATTAAGTTACTGAAAAGTCTGTTTCTGGCTTGATTATTTTCAATAAGATAAGTAATTTGCATTTTCTTAATTGCCTAGCATAGATTATTCCCAAAGACATGAAAACAAAGTTCAACTTTTTCATTCTTTTGGCAAGAAGATGCGATTGAAAAGTGAATTCCTACTTTCTCAGCTCGTAGAATTGTTCCGTGACCCTTATATCTGACACTGGTAATTGGTGTCCAGTGATTGCCAGTTGAAGTTCAGCTTAGACAAAATAAACTTTTTCTTTTAAGGAGGCATATTAAATGAGGTTATTATGCCATCATTTGGGATTAAGGAATTGCTTCATGGGAAAATGCCAACTCCTTTTATACACATGAAGTTGACAAGAGCCTTATTGTGTCTGGGCGAGATGTCTTCATTTTGTTTTGTTTTCTTTTAAAAATAAGTGTTCTTCCCACCACTTCAACTCCTTTTACTTGAAAGTTGGTTTATGGGAGTCATTTAAAAAAAAAAAAAAAATTAAAACTGCATGTCCTGTTTGGAATTCTGATTGAGCTTACCTTGCCTTAATTCCTCTTCCCTTCAGTGGTTTTGTCTCCACAGGAACAGGGAATCTCAGTGTTCAGAGCAGGATCCAATGAGTACATGTGGCATTTGTGAATTCATTACCAATTCTAGTCAAGAAGTGGACTTTCCTGATCCTTGTGGGTCCCTTCCAGCTCAGGATATTCCATGGATCATTCTCACATAGTGCGTTTTCCCCCTTCTTACAGCTGGCAATATCTAACACTAAAAAGTTATTAAAAAGTCTGAAATCTACCAAAGGGCCTTATGTAAAAAAGCCTAATGCTTTTTATTGTTTTATTTTATTTATATCACTCAAGAATTAGCATCTTAATTTTGTTCATGTCTGGGAAGTTGGAGGTTTTCCTGTTGATTACAACAAATTACCTTCTGAAAACAGTTTAGAGGAAAGACACTGATGGAAGACAAAAGCCAAGAAATTCTCTACTGAATCCTCATAATGTTTCTGCTTTCCAAATATGCTCAGTTCGACTGAAATAGTTGAAATTTGAGTAATTAACCTTTAGGTTTTATTTGCCACACAATAGTTCTTGTTTTTCTCTGTTTTTGTGGGAAAAGGAGTTGGTATTCCAGAGGCAACATTAACAGCTGCCTTCTGGAGGACTTTTAATGGTCCTTTAGCAGAACTGTTTCAGCAAGGCCAGACTTAGAGCAAATCCAGGGTATTTAAAGTGGGATAGAACTGGTGCTGTGGAAGTGGAACTGCCTGGAAAGCGCTGGAAATCCAAAGCAAGGTTCCAATAGCTGGGAATCCCTTCCAATAACAGCAGAATGAGGTGTTACTAATGAATCCAGGAGAACTATTGTGTGTAAAATGGGCTTGGAATTAACTGGAGTGCTGAGAACAAACTCAAGTCCAACTTTTGAATGTAAATAAAATTGATGTGTTACCACAGGCAATTTGGTGAACCACGTAATTAGGTTTTTTTCCATGAAAAATGAGGCATTATGCTGCAGCAAAGCAGTATATAAAGGATTTATATTCTAGTTATATGAAAATTAAGCAATCATTAAGAGACTGTATTTTTAAAAGTGCTGCTTGGGATGGGGTGAGGGGGGAATGAAAAAAATCCAATCAGTAGAATTTATTTTTCAGCGATGTATTGGGCAATATCAGCCACAGTAGTTGATGTTTTTTCCTTTAGGGAATCTCTTTTTCCAGTGAAATGAACTCACTTAAGTGTGTGAAGTAAATCTAAGTTAGCTTTAAGTGGAATCTGCATTAATAGGGCTCATTACTAATGTTTGTATTTTCATGTATTGAGTAATTCTAAGAACACAAGTTAAGCTCTACTGGAAAATTTAGAATTTAGAAATAGATGAAATTCAATTCTACCTTCAGAAGAAAATGATTTAAAAATTGCATAAAATTGCGTTTCAGTAATGGCATTTTTAGAATAATTCATGAACTTTAAGTGACAATGACGGTGCTGGATTGCAAACAGAAAACACTGAAACACAGCTCTGCTGATGTTAATACCTCATTCCTCTTCAGAGAGAGATGGTTTGCATTACATAAAAGTTGCTTTCTTTATAATGAAGTTCCTATTAAGGGTCATAAATCTTACGACAGAATTCTTATACCCCAAGCCTGAGACCAGTTTCATTTTAAGTGGGCTTCATTATACACCTGCACTTACTTATCCTGAGATTTGACTGTAATCTGTAGGACAAGTACCTTGGATACCTGGCAATGTGTCCATGTGACAAGTCCCAGATGTGATCCATGGCTCAGGGTGTCTGTGATCAGCCAGGAAAACTGGGGCGAGGCAGCTTTGGAAATGGGAAGTTTGTTCCTGATGTTCATTGAAACCTCAGGGCCCTGAAGTTGGAATATGGCCTTTCCAAAAATGCAAACAAAACCATATTCCTGCATGGAATGAAGAGGAGGAGCAAGTGGAAAACAGCTGAGTACAGGGGATAGGTTAAGAATGAGGGTGGATTCTTACCTTTGCTCTCTGCCCAGCGGAAGTGGGGGTTTCAAAAGGAAAAGGCCGGAGTTGTGCTATTAGTTAGATATTAGTCTCTTGGTTAAAAAAAACAACCAAACCAAGCACCTGTGTTGTAGTCACTCATATAATGATAGGTAGAACTTTGAGTGGAATGGTGTAAAATTGATTTTCCAAGGCTGAAATGCTCAGTAATTTGAAGTGAAGGTACAAGCCAGAGGAAAGGCAACACTGCAAGGTGGGCACAGCTGAAAAACTTTTGCCTCCTTGTTGATGTAAACCACACTTAAATGTGTCCTTGGAGCTGAGGAGAGTCAGCAGGAGCTGCAGACCAAGTCCGGGGGCTCATCCTGGCTCAGAGCAGCAAAGGCTGGGGTGCTGCTTTGGTCCCACGAGTGTCCTGCAGTTGTCCCTGTGTTCCCTTAGCTCAGGGCTGCTGGGAGCCTGGCACAGTTTCAGTTTCTGTTCCAGTGCTGAGAGCTGGGAGCTCCCTGAGCTGCTCTGCCTTGGCAGGAGCCCAGTGCTGGGCTGGGCCCTGGCACAGCCACCTCCGGTGTTCCTTGGCTGTCCTGACAGCCATTCCTGCTCAGCCTTCACAGCCCTGATCTCTGCTCCTCCTGGACATTGTTTGCCAGTATTTGAACCAAATCCTGGGGTGTTTATTGCTTTGGAATCATCAGTGAGCTGGAGGGGTAAACTGAAACCCTTCAAAGTTCTGTAACAAATTGATGCGCGGATGGTACAAAAAACCAGGCAAAAGTAGCACCTCAAAGTCCTGGAGAAATTGAAGTGTGAATTTCACATATTAAAGTGCACTGATAAACTTGGTCTTAGAAGGAAGAACAGAAGGTGGCAGGTGTGGCAGTTTCTAAGCACGAAATGAATATCAGATTTTCAGTAAAACATTTCTATTTTGTAGTTGTTCCATAGCATTCTGGTTGATTCTAAAACACAAATAATAGAACACCTTTCCCACCAGGGAAAATTCCAGTCATACGTGATGAAAGGGTCATTGTACAGGATTTTTTTACTGGAATGGTTTTAAGAATTGCATACTTATTCTTTAAAGCTCTCTAAAGAGATGGGAAGTATGGACAGTGTTATTGTGTCCATAGGGGAAAAGCAGGGCCTAGAGTCTGATGGGTTTATAGTTTTGGGGAGCTGGAAGGAAAATCTCTTGGTCCCTTTGGAGTTTGATAAAATTTATTCTATGCAATACTTTGCTACATATGGCAACAAAATTCCATGAAATCTGTTCTCTAGGGCATGTGAGAGGGAAGTGTGTGGGGTTTGTCTGCCCTGTCATTTTTTTAAACTCTTCTATATGAAAAGGATATGATTTCTGATATTATTGTAATGAGCAGTGTGACTGTAAAGCAAGTTTGGCTTCTCTATTTGAATGATGTCCTCTGCTCTTATCAAGGGATGGAGGTAATGTTGGACTGTGCTGGGGTGGAAAGGTGAAGAGCTCAACTGACAGTCCTGCCCTTTCCAAAGATATTCTGAGAGTTCTGCCACTTTAAATGGCTGCTGGTCAAGAGGAATCTGTGTTCCTGACAAAAGCTTTATAGTTTTTCTTTAATGTATAATTGGCTTATTGAAAGATAACTTTTTATTTTGTACTAATATTATAATTTGAATGCCTTACAAGTAACTTAAGGATTCTCTTGCATTCCCTAACAGCCCTGAGTTGGGAGTCTAATTTGGATTTTCTATACAGAGTAAAGTAAGATTTCCATTGCTGCACCATATTAAAATAAATTAAATACTTCACTAAAACTGGGGTGTCCTGAAGTGGTGTCACCACTTTTGCTGCTGCTTCTCTGCTGGTGTTGGTGCTTCCAGCTTCAGTAAGGCCCTCTGGTCCTCTACACAAGCCCATGGAGTTTATACCCAGAAGGGTTTTGCAGTCCAAATGGAGCAGTTCCCACTTGTTTATCCCTGTTCTTTGGGAAATAGTGTTTTCAGGGGCTAATAAGCAGGTGAGGCAAAGGTGAGAGTAATAAACAGCAGCGTGTTTGGGAGATCTCCCCTGACAGCCTTTGTACCTGGAGAAGCTGTCCTTGGAAGTGGAAAACTTCCAGACAGATATCCCCTATCCCAGGTGTATGTGGAGTTATGGCTCAATCCCTCTCTGCCTTTTTCCTAAACTAAACCAGACTGCAGGAAGCATTATTTTATTGCTATTCCTTTTGCTGTAAACCACAGTTAAGGCCTGGAAAGTGTGAAGGAAAATGTTTGCCTGCAAGACTGTTACTGCTTAGTCTCAAAAGAAGTGCACTCTGGTACTGAAATTCCAAATCCCTCCCCTTTTGGGATAGGAGTTCCTGCCTGACCTTGTCCTGGGAGGTTCTCAGGGAGCCCCCAAAGAGTAATTGGTGAGCAAACATTACACTTAGCACTGTTTGCCTGTTTGCTCCGGACAGCTGATGTAGGATGGTGAGCCTGGGGGTGAGACAGTGCTCACGTTCAAGGGCTCAGATTATTGTGTGGGAACAGCAGAGACAAAAGATCCTGGTGCTTAGAGGTACACTAAATATATAAGAAAAATCCTTACTGTTTTAAGAAGTGGCTTTTGAGTTTAATGTGAATTTACATAAGTTCAGTTTTCAGCTCTTCAATGAGTTTTTGCAATTATTTTACACATTTATTTATTTATTCCTGTGTATTAAACATGCCAGCAATCCTGTGTTATAAATCCCCTAGGGAAACATTAATTTGCTTCATTTTCCCTCTTCAGGTACTGGCTACAGTTTACTTTTTGTCAGTAATGCACTGAACAGAAGTTCCTGTAAGTTTCTGAAACTCAAGATGTTAAAATTAAGCACCAACCCCAAATTGCCACTTGCTGCCTCTTTAGGATTTCTGCTTGTGCTCCCCAAATGTTGAAAGAAGCAATTGAGGTTTTTTAGTAGTTTCTTGTGATTTTACTTGCTTTGTTTAATTGACATTTAATCACTTCACTCAAAAAGTGGAGACCTTGGATTACTGGTACATTGGGAAATCTGGAAGCTATTCATTGTCCAAGATGCCATTTTCTGGAGCTGATTGGAATACCAGGATGTCAGAGCTGTGATGCTGATGTAAGGAGGGTGGTGCTGGTAAGAGGGGCTGTGGAAGGAGCTGCCCATGGAGAAGGCTCCATGATTCATTTCTGTGCGAGTTCAGAATCTTCCAGTGCTCAAACTGCTGAGCTCGGGAGTTCTGTGCTGTCATTTGTCTTTGTATTAATGGGATTAAGTAATTATGTGTGCATTTTCTTTCAACTAACCAGCCTGATAAAAGCAGGCACAACTGAAGAGCCCATAAATTGTCTGCTCTTCTGTTCCAGCAGAAATGCTTTGATGGCTCTGCAGATTTTACATCTTGGTGCATATATTTAGCTGCCCTACTAAGGTGAGTAAGACTAGAGAGTAGTTTATGTAACTGATGGGCTGAGGGTCTCCCCTTGGGAAGGTGTCTGGGGGAAAGTGGACCTCAGCTACAGGGCATTTCTAAGGGAGCAATCCCTGGCACTTCCAAGCAGAGATATAAGCTGTATTCCCAAACACTGGAGTAACTTCATTGAAACTAATCATGTCTGGTACTATTTTGGCTGTATCAGTTGTAGGTTCAAATTTTGCTGCTGCTTTGCAAAACCTCTGCCTCTGTCCTGCAGCTGTTAAGACTCCCTGGTTTTTTGTAAGTTTGACATCCATCTGATTTTTCAAGTAGGAACTGCTCATTGTGTATCGTGGCATCTGCAACCCTTTGTGTTTAATGAATTCATCAGGTGTTTGCTATGTGATATCATCAACCCACTTAATTCTTTTTAGAACATTCTTTCTGCATGGCGTGTTTATACATTCAATTTTATCTTTACTATTAATTCAAATTAAGTCATGGTTCGAGAGTTTATGTAATCACTTTAATGAAGTGGCTGTGCCTACTTGCTGCTTCTTGTTTATTTTAAATATTGGTCTGGGGAAGTAGAGGTTTTAATGTACTCCAAATTATAACCAGCAGTAACTATGCAATAGTCTTCTATTAATTCAGTTTTAAGAGCTCTGCATATAAGATGATTTTTACACTATTGTGCTGTCTCAATTTCTTGTGAGAACAGGCTGCTGTTAATTTGTTTTCCTGTTAGTCCGTATGTGTCAGAGGCAAAATTTGTCATTCCTCTTCTGGCTTGAAGTTGCGTTGTCAGCAGATCCACTTCTTTTCTGGAGTTTCCCTATTACACTTAGCAATGCAGTTTCTGAATTTTTGGGCTCGTGGCCACTTAATCCCAGGTATCCATTTAAATTAACCTGTTAGGATGAGGAGTGAATTACTGCATCCTATAAATTACTTTGCTTGTCACCTGCACAGTTTGTCAGAGGCTTTCTGTGGTTACTCTGCACACGTTAAGTGGTCTTGGTTTAAGAACAGTGACCTGTGATGGAAATCCACAACTTCCCAATGCCTGTGGGGCCAATAATCAGTCCATCCCCCTTGTTTGCCTGTCTTACACATGGAATTGTTGGTGTCCTGGTTTCCCTGTGCAGTGGACACATTCTGTGGGTGTGCTGAACTCTCAGATTTTTATACCCTCCCTCACCTGGCTGTTTGCAGTGGTTTGCAAACCACACCAGTGGCTGCTCTTGCTTTGGGATCTGGAGCTGCAGATCCGACTGGAACCAGGAACTGGGAGCTGCCTCAGCCAAAGCTTTTGTGTTCAGCATTTCCCCCCTGGCCACCCAGTCTAAGGTGTGAAGTTGTCCAGGATGGAGGAGGAGGAGGGAGCCCTGGTCCAGGATTGCTTTTAAGTGCTGTGCTGAACAAGCAGGCAATGCAAATGGTGAATGGAAGGGAAGGTTGGTTATTGCTTCACCTTGTCTCCATATTCTGGGGGCTGGGGAAATTGGGAAAAGGAGAGTTGGTGTGGAACTGTTAAAAGCCAGCAGATACCCAGTTTCCCCTCTTGTTGCTCACACTACTCTCAGCTAAGTCTTTCTGCTAATCTTCACGTGGTTGAGAATGTTGGGTGGTGACACAAATAACTCTACAAAGTAGTGCTTAAGGACATCCCGCTGTGTGCATTTGATGCCACATCTGGGATGAGATTATAAATACATAAAAAGGAAGAAGAACAAAAGAAAATACAACTCTGAAATCCCATGAACTGTAACTTTTTAAAGTCTTTGAATATATAGGGCTTGAGGAAAATGGAAGAAGTTAAGATATTTTGTACAAATATATTAGAAAAGAATACAGAGTGCATTTGGAGTACAAAGACTCCCAGAGTTTTATTGGCTGTGGTTGTTGTCAGTGTTACCAAAACACACAGTCAGCATGGCCCCAGTCTGTCACTGTGACATGTTGAGCATTTGCAGATGTAAATCCCCATCGTATGTCAGAAATATGACATTTTGCGACCAAATAAAAACACACAGAACTTTCTGCCATGTACCATAACTCTGGCCGTAGCTTCTGTTCAGCTTTGCAGCTGCCCAGTGGATAAAGGGAGTTTTCAAAACCATATGTGCTGTGAAAATGGGGTTGTTTATATAATGATAGTTTATTTAATGGGAGCTTTGCAAAGAATTGACTGTGCTGTGCAATGTCCAAGAGGGTGAGACACAAAGGAAGTGGCAGGCACAGCCATCATAACCTGAAATGCCATTACCAGATTTTTGTGGAAGTGGATTCTGTTTTTCAGAGGTCACTATTTCATTGCTGCCAAAAGAACCCGTTTTGTGCAGAAAGTGCACTCTTACCAGAAGTGGCAGAGTGATGAGAATTGGTGATTGCCTGGCATTTATTGTTCCTCAGCACCAGTGTGATAATTGGGTTTGTCACTCATCTGCAGTGGGTGCATTGCGTGGGTGGCATTAGGCCCTGGCGCTTTTTCCCCTCAGGAGACACCATTTGTTGTGACAACAGGTATTTGTGTCACATGCCCTGGTTTGGGTGTGCGAGGGGTGCGCTGCACCCTGACCTCGGTGTGCAAGCACAGCGAATGTGTTCAGCACGTGTGGCTGAGCTCAGCCGGTCGTGGCCAAGTTCCTCCTCTGCAGGCTCGGGAGCAGCTGCCAAACGGCTGCAAATCACCCCTCAATGCTGGGAGTCCCCGTGTTTCGGCACAGCTTTGAGGTTTGAAGAGATGCAGCTGCTGGAGGTGTGTAGGTTTTGACTGTGGATGCACATTTTCCTTGTGATT
Organism: Picathartes gymnocephalus; assembly: GCA_013390045.1. Classification (NCBI taxonomy): domain Eukaryota; kingdom Metazoa; phylum Chordata; class Aves; order Passeriformes; family Picathartidae; genus Picathartes; species Picathartes gymnocephalus. The sequence goes on from WEKY01027558.1 coordinate 150,826, forward strand.
CCATGGATTTTCCACTCTGAACAGCAGTGGTTGTGTGAGGGGGTGCCTGTGCTCCTGGCCTGTCCATTAAGCTGGAACATCAACCACTCTTCTCTCTCTGAGTTAATAAATATTTTAACATTTCATCAATATTTATTAGATATAAAACGGCCACTGCTACAGAATCAAAATGTAAAGGGGCTTTTTTGGCTGTTAACTGGGATAGAGTTGGGAAAAGATAAGAAGCCTCTGGTGCCTCTTGGATTCCTCTCTGATTTAGCCTTTTAGGAAACGTGGTAATGCTTGGCTTTGTGTTGTTCTGGTTTAAAACTAAACCACTGGATTCTCTGATTTACATAGCAGAAATTATTCTGCTATTATTCTATTTACATTAGTATTTCCTTGTGTATTTGTTAGGCAAATGAATTCCTTGTTAAATGGCTGGGAAGAGGATTTCGAAACACTGGGATTAGTTCCTTTTTTTTGGAAGAAATAATTAACAAATAGGAAAATGCTCGTGGAGAGCCGAGTTTCTGGCAAGCCCTGCCAGTACAGAGTGTACTGAGCTGGAAATGTTGCCGAGTTAGCACAAACTGTCTGATATAAAAAGCACGTTTTTGTTATAAACACTGCCTGCTCAACAGAGTTGTTGGTCTTACAGAACAGCTTTAAACAGGGACTGTTGCTTTTGAGTAATATTAAATATTTGTCTTCTGGTGAATGTTTTCTTAGGAAAAATCACTGTAGATAGCAAACAAACCAATTCTTTTATTATCCAGTATAAGTGCATTTGAACTTCCTTGTTTTTATCTTGACTTTTCCACTTGAATTTATATGTTTTTGGAGGGGTTATTTTTCACTTGAAAAAGTTTTGGGTTATTTTTCGTCCAAAAAAAGTATTTGTACAGGTGTCATCAGATTTCAGAATAGGCTTTGTTCTTTCTGAGCTTTGTCTTGTTGTTTTTCTGGCTTTGTACTGACACTTTGTGGCTGTTTCTGTGGTGTTTCAAGTGACAGGAGTCACAACAGTAATGGAAAATAGCAACTTAAATAAACATTTTCAGGAAGTATAAAGCAGGGTGAGTGTGGAAACCTTTCCAAGCTCAAACCCTGTACACATGTTCTCTACAGCTCTGCACTGGGAGTAGGTTTATAGGATAGAGATATGAGGCTTTTAGATTTATTTTCTGTGGCTTTTTTTCAATATTAAATGCTGTGAACAAGATGTCTCTAGACACTGTATTTTGTGAACAATCTGGTAGGTATTAACTTACAATAAGCATCAAATTTTCTTTTTATTGTACAGGGTGATCAGTGTATTCTCAATTGTAGGCTGTGTCACCATTTCTTACTTGATCCTGCAGTGTATAAATTCTTTTTTTCCAGCTCTCTCTGTATACACAATCGAGGAGGTGATGCCTCCTTCTTTTTTGTGTGTGGTAGTACATACTAAGAACAGGATGGAAAAAAGATAATTTTGAAGTCAAGTTCCATTTTTTTAGTTACAATAGCTGGTTTAGAGTCAGATAATTTCTGAGCTATCTGTGTGAAGATTTGTGGCTGTGTCAGAAGAGGACCACAACACATTAATTTGACTTATCTCTTTAAAATTCGTTCCCAATATCCCATCTATCCCTGCCCTCTGGCAGTGGGAAGCCGTTCCCTGTGCCCTGTCCCTCCAGGCTCTTGTTTCATTTAGGTCATCGTTGAGTGTCCACTTGGAAGAAACTTTTTGGAGGGTAAAAAAGCATAGGGGGGCAGCTTTGGGTTTAGATCATAACTGAGCAACGTGTTTGTTCTCTCCTTAACAACAAGGCAAATCTAATTACTTAATGCATAACCAATGAATCAAAGCAGACCTTAATCCAGGCCTTTTGTGCAAATTAAGTGGGCATGCCATTATTTAAATATCCAACAGGATTCTGGAAAATTTGATTAAACCTACTAAGAAAACCTCATGAAATGCAGGAGAGGTGAAGGAAGAATGACACTGCAATTGAGCATAAATAATCATTTTTATCAAATAGCAGTGCTCAGTAATAGTGTGTGTGATTATATTTCTTTTCTTCTTTGTTTGTTTTGTTGGGATTTGTATTTTTTCTTCTGTAAGTGTCAGTCTCCTGCTGTCTGTTCTGAGATGCTGTGCAGTCAAATACTACTTGAGTAAGGAAAAAAGGAACTTGTTTTTTGCTGATAATCCATGCAGACATCAAGGGAAGAAAATACCAAAAGGAAACCTACTAGAAGTCAGCCAAATTTGTTTGGAAATGCAAGATTTAGAAATTAAAGGCCAGTCTGAAAGGAAGTTGGAAAATTGTTGTTCTCCCTGTAAATATGGTGTTTTTCACTTTAAATGCTGCATTTTGAGAGCCCCTGGCTGTTTGTCCTTGCACAGTCACCCTGTGTGGATTACCCAGTCTTGCCACTGGGTAAATGATTAGCAATGGGAAAATGTTACACGAGAAATACGTTGGAATGTTAATTGTAAATCTAATTATTTCCTTCTAAAATGAACCTGAAGCAAATTTCTGGTAACTGTTATTAGGAGGAAAGAGAGATGGGAGTATAACGTAGCTGAAATTTGGGGTAGTTGAAAGGGGATCTGGTGATTTGGGCAGAAAGGAGACTTTTCACAGGAATTTCTAGCACATTTTGGAGGATAATTGAAATGGGGATTTTGTTTCAGAATACTCCTTAGCTTTATTTTAAATGTGTTTCATGGAGTCACACAATCATTTAGCTTGGAAAAGACTTTTAAGGTCAGGATATTTTGCAGCTTATAATGGAGCAGCTCATGGAATCAGGTTTTGAAGCTGATGCATTTCTCCTCAGCAATAGTTTTAATTAAAACATTTGAACTTTGGATCAAAAAATCTATTCAGAAAACTGAAGGAAATGCAGTTTTGGCTTCCTGGGTTTGGTGAGGGGATTTGTGGGCAGTAGCAGTAGCTCTTGTGTCAGTCAGTGCTCATTTAGTGTGTGAGTACAGGTGGGTCCCACCTCCTCTGACACCCAGTTAAAAACCCAACCCACAGAAAGGTCACAAATTCAACAGCAAACACCCTTCTCCCCCCAACAACTGACACCTGGTTTGAAGTTTTCAGCTCCTCTCTTTAATTTAATTTTTGAATTTAAGTATCTTCAAATTTAATGGCTAATGTAATATAATTTCAACAATAACCATGTGTGAGTGCAAGAAAGGACTCCCAAAAGAACTCAGGGAGACTCTAAAGTTAATGACAAAACTGAAAAATAAAAATTTCAAGCAATGTTTTTACTACAAATTTTCTTGTTTTGCTACTAATAATTGAGTCTCATTTGATGTTTTCTAAAATAGATGAGAAATTACATAAGTAAGGGCTTTGCAAAACAGAAGTTCTGTCAAGGCATAAACAGTTGTGTATTTGTATCCCTGTGTGTGCAAAACTGGGAAGTCAGGATTATCCTTCCTGTTTAAAGTGGGACATAAAACTTACCCTGAATTCTTAGTGCGTATCTGGAGCTCTATATGTGTTGAAGGTGGATGTAAGAAGTGCTGATGATCATGGAGAGGAATAAAGATTTTCTAAATTGGGTTAGAAATTACTCCTTCCCACCCTCTTCCAGCTTTGATATAAAAAAAGAATCTGGTAGAAGAGCTCTTTGCTCATTCTGCCCCAGCAAACCACAAGAAGAGAAGATGTTTTTAACTAGATGACATATTTAGTAGTTGCCTTGCCAAAAAAACTTTTTCCTTTCAAACTGGAAATAGTTTTTTGTTCTGAAATAATGATCTTTTATCTGCATCGCTTTTTTTTCCTCTGAAGCTGGTCCCTTCTTCGTAGAAGTTTATTTTTGTAAGGCTTTTCCAGATTTAGGAACTGCATTTGATGACTCATAGGATTTTTTTCCCTTTGCCTTCTGCCAGGTAGGAGCAGCTGTGTACTTGGTAATTAGCTCACTCTGCCTTTGCTTAACCACTGTGCTCTCACTGTGTTCTGGCTGAGGGGGAAAACTCTGCATTTTTCTTCTGTTTGTTTTTTGTGTTCAGTCTACAAAAGCCAGTTTTACCAAGCCCTTGAAACAGCCAGAACATTTAAATAGAGCATGGAAGTAAAAGGAGGGCTGTAGAACTGCTGTAAAAAATCCTTTTTTTTTCCCCCCCTCTGTGTTCACTTTCTCTAAACATGGTCATTCTGGACAGTATTGTAGGAGCACAGAGGCAACAAAAAGCAGATGGTTACTATAGTTTCAGTGAATGAAGCCAGTTTTACTTGGCTGAAGGTATTTTCTAATTTCTGTCCTCTTGCCTGACATTCATGAAAGGCCTTTCTGAACTCATTGAAGTCCTGTTTTCATATAACATTTGATCTCTTTTACCTATAAAAGCACAAGGACCATCTCTGATGTTTTTAAGTACATCCTTATGCCCAAGGTTTTATTGCCAGTGTGGTTGACTCACATCTGTGGAAGAGCACAACCACTTTCCTCATGCTTTGTCCAGAGCAGCTGTGGCTGCCCTGTCCCTGGCAGTGTCCAAGGCCAGGCTGGACAGGGCTTGGAGCAGCCTGGGATAGTGGAAGGTGTCCCTGCCCATGGCAGGGGGTGGCACTGGATGGACTTTAAGGTCCCTCCGACCCAACCCAGTCCATGATTTTGTAATTCAGCAATGCCTGTAACCATGGACAGAGTTGGATTCACTTGAACTTCAGGAAACAAAGCAGCAGCCACAGCTTTCTTGTGCCCAGCTGGGACTCTGCTATGGGAAATTAATTGGGATTGTGCAGGAAGTGATTAGATGACATTTTCAGGAAGCTGCAGTATGTCTGTGTTCATCTAGTGGATGATGGTGAGGATGAACCTGTGTTATGATCAAATAGACACTTGAGGATGTGAAATGGGTTCAGTTTGCTGTTATTTCATTGAATGAACATCTGTTGAAGACTGGTTATTTTAAAGCTGATTTTACAGTGCTTAAATCTGAATTTTCTTTGCAAATTGCATAAAGCAAACCCGTCTCCTTGTCCATATATGGCTTCTTCTGTTGTGAGATCTTAATATCTTTTGTGTGAAACTTGCTGTGTCCTGCCCTAATACCGTGTCAGGTCTGTGACAGCCGATTTGGTAGCTGTGAATAGCTGTGATCCCAACTGAAATTCCTGTCACTTGAGGGGTTCAGGAGGAAGATTACTCAGCAACAGCCTCCTTTCCAGCAGGATGAAGGACATGCACAAACTTCTGCCAAGGAGAAATTGTAAGAGATGGCCTTTGCAAGAGATGGGTTGCCATCTCCAACATTTTCTTTTGCTTAGTGTTTAATATTGAAGCCGGAAACAAGTAGAAGAGTTTTTGCAGAGCATAAGGGTTGACAGCAGCATCCCCAGGTGGGTCTGTGCATTTTGTCATTGCCAGATGCACATGGATGTGCTTTGTTCCTGTTCCTGGTGTTGTGGAGCAGAGTTTGACAGAAATGATCTATTTTAGTGTGTGCACACAAGTGCAGGTACCAGTGTTCAGGCAGAGGGCTAAAAATTACAGCTTAAATCTTTGATTTGAATTCCATGAAAGTTTCATGAAATTTGCATGACTTTCTGAGAGCAAAACTGCAAAATGCTCAAAAAACGAAGTCCAGGACAATTTTAGTGGTTTAAATTTGTTAAATTCTTCTTTCCATACGCCCTGTGCTTTGTTCTGAACCTCCCGTCAGGAGTTTGGTATCGGGGAGACAAACGTGACATTTTACAAGGTCTCTGACTCTCACGAGACGTGGCCAGTGGGGCTTTGGGGTTTGTTGTGGTTGTCTTCCCCCCCCCCCCCC